>WNGS01072847.1:6747145-6765201 GCA_020271785.1 Procambarus virginalis
CCTCATCATTGGTTGGCTCCTGTGGATTTGTTCTTGTACCGTTGTTTACGCCAGCTTATGACTGAAGGGGGAGGTAGTTTATACAGTGGCCGTCGTGTGCTGCCAGGAAGCGTGCGGTATACTTAATAATACACACCTTGTATAGTCCTCTTCTCGCAAGGTGGACTTCCCAAGGCCTTGTGCGTGCTCCCTCACACGTCCTTCTTAAATGTCACCGCTTTTCTATTTTATAACAAAATACACATGCTCGAACATACGAAAGTTTCACTCTCCTGACTCGTCTTAGCGGCGGAGTGAATAAACTTTGGCCAAGTTGATCTAAAGTTAGTTTCACAGCGCCTTTAAAGATCACTGGATCTCTTATTCACTGAGTGGTGATGAACGTGGAAACGCTGGCCAGTGTAAACAGTTTCTTATAGTTTGTGTACCCCTAAGGTCTAGGCTTATCTTAAGTCGAGCCGAGAGGTTCCAGAAATCTGTTCCCGCGGCCTGGGTTTCCTTGCTTGCGGTAGTTTTGAACCAATGCTTCAAGTTCTAGATGAGAAATGTTAAGTCAGCACTCCAGTCAATACAGTTCCTTACGTGTAGCAGTTGAGTGTTGAAAAAATCTTGGGCCGCTCATGTTGATAGTTCTCTCCTTAGAATATCTATTGCCCTCTCCTTTTCAACGGGGGTATTTTGCACATCCTGCAAAGCCTACCGCCACTGCCACTGTTTTCCTTATTCTCAGATATAAAAAAATGCAAGTCACAGCTTCGTATATCTTTTGCAGATGACACAATCAGCCTGAAAATTGCTCTGCTAAAGACATTGAAAAACTTGTGCATCAAATGAATATTACGTACATTACTTGTTTGATTTTGGGATGGAAAGGTACCGAGTAAGTCTGTATCTTGGGGGGACTGAGCTTTTACAGTAGATGATCCGGATTTTACTGTGTGACTATTACAGTCTTGCGTCTTTTCCGCTATGAAGTTGAAGATCCATCTACCTATTTTTCCATGCCAGTAATTCCTTTTGCCCGCATTTTGTGCGCAATAACACTATGGGTCACATTTGTTGAAAGCTTTTGCAAAATCTGTGTATAGTACATGTGCATTTTGCTTGTCTTGCCTGCAGAAAAAACATGTTTAACGGTGATAAATTCCAGGTACTCTAGATACGGTAAAAATGAGGATCTGAAACTTAATACAGGGTACAAAACACAATCGAATCTGCCCATAGTAGGAAAACAGCATGCAAGGATTTGGGAATAATGATGTCCGACGACCTAACGTTTAGGGAGCATAACCAAGCAGTATTGCGTCAGCCAGAAAAATGATAGGATGGATTACGAGAACCTTCAAGTCCAGAGATCCCATTACAATGGTTGTACTCTTCAAATCACTTGTGCTGTCCCGTCTTGAGTACTGCTCAGTACTCGCTTCCCCCTTCTAGCTGAAAGAGAGATAGCTGGAGAGATAGCTGAAATAGAGGGAATACAGAGACATATACGGAACGCATAGACGAGATAAAGCACTAAATTATGGGATAGTCTCAAAGCTCTCCAAATATACTCACTAGAAAGGAAACGAGAGATACCAAATAATATTCACATGGAAAATACTGGAGGACAGGTCCCTAATCTGCACAGTACAATAACAACGTACTGGAACGATATTGAAGAAAATGCAAATAGAACCAGTGAAGCGCAGAGGTGCCACTAGGCACAATCGGAGAACACTGTATAAACATCAGAGGTCCGCGGTTGTTCAACGTCCTCCCAGCGAGAATCGGAAATATTGCCGGAACAACCGTGGACATCAAGAGGAAAACTAGATTGTTTTCTTAGAGGAGTGCCGGACCAACCGGGCTGTGATGAGTGTGGGCCTGTGGGCCGCAACAAGCAATAGCCTGGTGGACCAAACTCTCACAAGTCAAGTCTGGCCTCGGGCGGGCTTGGAGTAGAACAACTCGCAGAAACCCCATCAAGCAGGGGCACCCAAGGCCAGGCCATAGTGATCTTAACAACTGTGAAACGGGAGCGCCCTCTTCTGAACCCGTGTTGTCCAGGCTTGTAGATGTTGATTCCATGTGATTTGTAATCTATCTTCTAGACTGTCACCTTGACATTAAAGGTATAAACTATTATAATTAGGTTTGTCACTTGGGGGTGTATAGGGTTCCCACACGCTACATTTAAGACGTACCGTAAATTGTTATCGCAGAACTAGATAATCGCATCTGGGCTTGTGATTTTCTAAAGTGTTGCTTAGTTCGTCTATTTTTGTTTAAAGCTGAGGATTTCACTTGGTTATTTATATACAAGAATAATTTTTTCCCCTCTTAATATTGCAAACACCTGGAGGCCTGGTCGAGGACCGGGCCTCGGACGTTGAACCCCGATATCATCACAAGGTAACATTGCATTTGTTGGCTGAGCACTTGTAAGTTGCATTTGGTTCTGCGAGTTTGTATTGTAGCAGGGTTTACGCTGGGTCGTTCTGGTGTTAATGTCTTAAGATAGTAGTGTTCAAGTGTGCGATGATGTAAAATGTCTTCTATTAAAGGTCACTATCAAAGGACTTTATAATGGTCCAAGACGGACCGGAACGTCGTCGTCGTCTCATCTTCTGGTGTGTGGTTTAGTGTTGTACTAAAGGCGTTTGTATAAATCGACGCAATGAAAGTATTGGGAAGAGTGAACTTGCAACCCTCTTGCTAGTGGACGTACCCTCGACGCTTGGAATAAGCTTTCTCCTTGGTGGTTGTGAAATATTTCACGTGACATTACGTGTAATTGGCCCAACCTGAAATGGGGACGTATTTAGTTTGTGCTAGTCTTTACATGACTGTATTTGTCCCTTAATGTTGTACAAAAGAGGCCGGGGCGAAGCATTAAATGGTTATACGGCGTAGCTGTGTTATTAGTTAAAGGTTGGAGTGTGCATTAGGGTAGGGTGCAGCTGTTATAGCGGCAGCAGTCTGCGACAGCTGGCGGCGATTATCAGTGCAGCGGCTGCCACTGCTGCAATACCAGATATTAACGAGCTCCCACACAGCCTCGCCAATTAACATGAACATGAACCCAGCGCACTAAATGAACTTCTGGGGTGATTTATAGTGCGATGCGGCCGCTGCTAGGGCCAGGCTGCTGCTGGGATCTGGGTGCTGCTGGAGGCAGCAGTGGCCGGTGCTGGGACCTGGCTGGCTGCTGGTTCCCTCACTCCTGGCTTGCTCCCTTGCTCCTGGTGGGTTGGCTGGATGGCTCCCTCGCCCCTGGCAAGCTAACTGGTAGGATGATAGTTGTGGTTGCGGATGGAGCCTGCCTGCAGCATTGTCCTCGCCGCTAACGCCGTCACCATCACCAACTTTACCTAACGAGATCGTTGGTCTGTATCAGCCAGTTCCTCTTCTGCGTCAGTTCAAATTCTATTCGAAGTAGTGTATTCTCGGAAGACGCGAAGAACAGCGGAGCTTTGGCGTAAGCCTTGTGGTGGATGCGTTGGTCCACACTCAATCCTCTCAGTTTTTACTCTTGGTTGAAGAGCAGAAGGGTGTAAGCCTAAACTAAAAACTGCGCTAGAGAGGGTCATACCTCGCGGTTTATATAACATGCTCTTCATTGCAGTGTTGCACGCACGAGAGCAAAGTTTTACAGGCAAAGACAATGGGAAATCCTTCTCCGTGGAACCCTATTTTGCCGGTGGGGAGAGGAAGGGTTCATGTTCTAGGAACAGGAGAGCAGGGCGCGTGTGGTTTGGCTACGACTGGAAAGATACGAGGCAGCATTCATAAGTGACAATCCTTTTAAGCCCTGCAGGTCTGGCGGCTTATGTAACGCTGTTTGTCTTTCTGCTCCAGTTGAACAGAAGACCTGCCAGGAGGCATGGCAGGTTATCTAATCGCATGAGATAAATGAACAGCAGCAGTAGTTATATGATAGTCACGTACTAAGAATAGAAAGATGCAAATTACGAGAACAACCGTTCCCTTCGCAGGTGAAGAAAAATCTGAACTGAAACGGGGCGTTCCAGTTTAGAGATGTTTTCCAATAAACCCCAAGAACGACAAAGGCGGCTATATTGTGAAGCCGAGACGGTAGATTTATAGCTACAAGAATCTTCTAAAATCTAGGAAAGGCAAATAGGAAAAAAATCTCATCAGTGAAATAGGAATCTTAAATACTTCTCTCATATGCAAACATATAGAACACGTCTCCCTTGCGCAAGGGAGAGGGAACTTTCTCAGATATCAACAAAAATTAGTTATTCTATTTTCAGTCCACCCCTGAAAACACAGTAGATATATACTACAAAGGTATTCATGAATGATGCAAACATCAAATATATTAGACATCACATCTAACCTTGCTGGACTTTAAAGTAGCCATAGACAGTGTACCTATGCACTCCACATCAGGCCCTGAACATCAGTGAAAATAACTTCACTCCACAGTGACGGTAGTAAAGCAGACGCAATTATTTTTAGACCGATATTACTGACATCACACTAAAATATAGCAAATATAAAAAAAAAATCTGTCGAATCACACAGAACGAAAAAAGACAATATTAAGGATTTGGGAGTAATCATGTCGGAAAACATTACATTTGAAAAACACATTTAAATAGCCGTTACAACTGTTACAACAAAGCAAATGACACCCAGGTTGGATAACAGAAACCCATAAATATGCCAGACCAGTGATACTTTTATGACTAATGGAGTATTGTTGTTACTCCTTGAATGTAATACCCCATTCAAAGCTACAGAAATTGCTGACCTGGAGAACATGCTACATCTTACTACCTTACTACCATCTTACTTCCTTAAAATACCAAATAAAACATCAAAATTATCGAGGGCTTAAAATTGTGTAATCTGCACTCTTTTGTGCGCAGGCGAGAGATGCATAATTTACACTTGTAAATATTGGAGGAACTGGTTCCAAGTCTATACACGGAAATAATTCTCCACGAGACCCGGAGGCATGACGAATGTTCACCGTAGCCCCGTTAAAAGGTCGATGTGATAGGTACGATGAGAGAATTCTATCAACGTCAAGGGCCCGAGACTCTTAAACTCTCTCAACACATGAAATAGCATAGTTAACCGACCCCTCACGGTATTCAAAGAGAACTTTATAAACACCTCCAAGGAATACCTGCTTGATGGGGTTCTGGGAGTTCTACTCCACAAGGCCGGCCCGGGGGCCAGGTTTGACTTGTGAAAGCTTGATCCAACAGGCTGTTGCTTGGAGCGCAACGTATGGATATGCCACATATATAGTATAGCTCGGTTGGTCCTTCACGTATATCTTATCAAACGGACTGTGATTCATACGTTAGGCTGCGAGCAACTGCTAACAACCTGGTTGACCAAGCAGGATGCCTGGTCAGAGACTGGGCCCAGGGACGTTGATCCTCTTAACCAGCGCAAAGTAATTTAATGCGAGCGTTTAGTATACTTGGAGAGAATGTGGTGCGACAAAGGTGTGGGTGTGGTAGTGGAAGAGGTAAAGAGGGAGGGGCGGTAGGAAGCAGGTGGTGGGCGTGTAGGTGCGGCACGACCCTGCCACGATCGATGGAGACCCGCCCACTCTTCACGTCGACCTTGGCTGGGTCTCAGTCCTTAGCTGCTTCCTATCTTGCTTTTGGATAGCTTGTCCATGTGCGTATTTCACTACTACGTGAGCAGGTGGTGGGCGTGTGAGGTCGCCATAATTATGGCCAGGATGATTGCTGTAGTAACCTCGGATGGTTTACCTATCCTCTTAATCTCTTTTTTTTTAGTCTCAGCGCTGTTCAAACAGCTGTGTTGAAACCATCGAAAGCATTTAACCATTGTACTTAGAACGTTAATTTAAATAATTATGTATAATTAATCATTCTCGGTGAATGAGGTGGTAGAGATTCTCTGGAATAATTTTAACATGCGAAGTGGTACTTGGAGCTTGCTTTCTATGGCCAAGCGAGGCAATGACGTGCTTGTCAGCGCTAGTGAAAGTTCATAGTCGCGGTCAGATGATTGATGATAACTGAAAGCAAGTCATTTGATTAGTGAGTAAACTGGTGAAGGATAGACAAGTTTAGGCTATATAGTGTACCCCTTGCCTCCTCCACAAGAGCAGGCAACACCCTCTCCACAATTTCTCGTGTACTTTGAAGATGCCACGTGTGTAAGGAATTGTTTAAAGATGTTTTAATAATTGACATTTTTCTTCTTTCAGGAAAGGGGAGCCAGAAACACCCAATCATGTGCTGCTCATGACCATTTTGAACCCCGCCTACCCTATCACAGTGGTGAGTATGTTAATTGATGAATTTGATCAAATTTGTTTTGTAATTATCCAGACATGCATGGGCCTGGACAGAATTATTTTGGTTGTAAAGCGGGTAATGTGAAGGTGAGCAGTGACTAGCTCGTCAGCGAGGAGGAGGGGACAAGTCTTGGGTCCCGGTACGTTCAGAACGTTAATGCCAAATACAAGCTTGTAAGAATTGAGAGGTGGGAGGGGTGAGCGCGAGGATGGGGCAAGGCATTGCAAATATAAAATATAAAGAATATAATATAAATATAAAGATGGAGCAGATATAAAGGCTCGTCGGGAATGCTGCCACTCACCTGCCTACCGTTCCTGGGTATTTTAAACCCTGACTCTCCTCCACGCTTGTGAAGCCTAAACAGATTGAAATGTTTCCCCGAAGGCTTATTGTAGGCCACCTTATAAACTGCCTGTGGTGGCTGACGCGGGTACACCAACCTTCATCATGCGTTAAATTTAAGTGAGCTACTTTTTAATACTAGATGTTTGTAAGGTTGTAATTGGATCTGGGCATGCTTGTTACAGTAATTGTATGAGCGAGCAAGACTTGGTGAGTGAACATGTGGCTAGTCTGTCAGTGGCATGTCATTTGTCCCCCCCACCCCACACACTCCCCCCCCCACACCCACCCCGACCATGCCACCACAGCCAGGTACTCCTGCACAACCTCCATACATTTTCTTCACCCGCAGTTAAGAGTACAGTTCAAAAGTATGACTGGAAATTCCTGTAATCACATTGAAAACTACAAATATAAAGGCTTTAATTAGGACAGGGATAGTGATTTTAAACAGTAAACTTTCAATTGAATAAATCACTTGCAATTAGCTTCAATTGAATAAATCACTTGCAATTAGCTATGTGGACCGCTTCCAGCAACAGTCGCATCAATCGAGAAATAATAATAATAATAATAATAATAATAATAATAAAAATCAGGCCACGGCTGTATAAAAACTTTGGCACACATCCATTGGTAATCAAAAGTACGCTTATTAATTCTTGATGTTGCATGTGCCAAGGTAAGCGAGCGTATTGGCAGTGGTGAGCCGGGGTAGTGTGGCAGCCACATGTCTGGCCATTATCAGTCACCGCGTACTGAATACCTTGACAGTGAGTAAACTAACTCAAATGGCACTAGCGAAGGCCATCACTCGCCCGTTGACGCACTTGTCCCTTGCCCAGTCTCCCATAGCTTGGCATCTTGTTGCAGAACACTGCCCGCCTGATAACCTAATTACCACACTCGATATGTCACGCTCTAGAGGCACAATACAACGATTGCTAGTGTATTTTCTGTTAAATTATGACCGAGAGATGTAGTGGGAACATTTCGGTAGCATTAGCAGTACATGTCGTGATTGTAGTGTGACAAGTCGTATCATTGGCCAGTCACTGTAACCCGAGAAGGCGTGAGGCCCCTGGCACCGTCAGGCTTAAACGTAGAGCTGACCATCTGCCGCGGTGTTGCGGCCACCACCACCTGCCCGCGTCTCTGGCCAAGCTTACTTGATGTTCGTGCTTTATCTTCCTTATTCAGTTTGACCCGCGGCATATGAATATCACGTTTATAATTGAAAAATGTCATTGATATTGTGCACAATTTTCGGTAATGTGGGGTTTGGAAAAGTTTATCACCACTTATCCTGACTGAAATATTAATTTTAATACACACACAAATCACAATAGCGTGATGCATCAAATGAACAAATCCACAAGGGCCGTGACGTAGGTTCGAACCCTCGTCACGACCCTTGTGGATTTGTTCATTAATTTTAATAATTTTCTCTGAAAAGGAGCAGCAGCAGTACAGTACAATACAATTCTTCGCTCTTAACCTACGAGGTGGGTGGGAGACGGGAGTGTCCTTGTGACTCGCAGACACCTTCCATTACCCCCACTCGGCCACGATAGTGGGGTGAGGAGGGGGGGGGGTATGATTGGGTGCTTGATATATGGTGTCACATTATTCAGAGAGAGGCGAGTAGTGAACAAGTGGTGTGTAGTTGTAATGACTTGGTCTAAACAAGACGGATGCTTGTCATACATAACCCCCCCCCCACACACACCACTACGCTGCAGCAAAAAATAGTTTTGGTTGCCTTCACGTATGTCAGGTGGCTTAGTTTTTCGTCACTGTATGACAACTCTGTATTCTGAAGACGTAACACTACTTGGCAATGCTAGATTATGCGCATCATGGCGTTGTTGACTAAATATAATACCAGTGTATTATTTAAATTAAAGTTTAGGCATACATCATTGCCAACTCTTAACGTGACCATTATAGGCCTTTACACTTTTGGGCACAGACGTGTAATTTTAGAGCAGTTTGTGAACAAAATATGAGGCTTAAGTTGATATGGGAGAAGGGCTGTGACATTAACGACCAGGTGTGCGCGCGCGCATGCGTGTCCCTCCGGCTGGCTATTAGAAAGAGAAGAGCAGACATTCTTGGCACTGACCATCGCAATGGTCGGAAGCTGGTGGTTAGATATATTATAGCTCCTCTTACCCGACCTCCTGACACACTCAGGTGAGCAGTCGTCCCCTATAACCTTCCACAGGTATTAATTATGGCACGAGACACGTTTCAAATGAATTTCACAGGGTACAAAGTTGTGGCCAATTTGTTTCAAATGAATTTCACAGGGTACAAAGTTGTGGCCAATTTGTACCTTCAGGTACAAACATGTGTAGGATCTAGAATCTCTGGTACATTTAGCTTCCGGTGGAAGCTGACTGAACAGGGAGTGTTTTAAGTAGAAGTTGAATGGCTGATGCTGACCCGAGGCCGGCTTCGGGAGTAGAACTCCCTGGAGCCACTCCAGGCATGATCCAGTTATAACTGCTCTCGTGTATACACTAGTCGTCCTTCTATCCAGGTCTGTTCCTCGCTTTGTCATAATTCCTCTCATCCCTCGCTTTCACAAAATTGTCAAGATCCTCGAATCACGCAGTTAAATCTTATAACTAAAAGAGGAGCACATAACTCCTGATAATTGGTCTCGTATACAAATCTGCAGATGAAACGGCCGAGGATTTCGCCGTGAAGAGAGATGTCGAAAAGTAAGAATCTACCACCGACTCTTCCGGGGTGACTAAAACCACGCGAGTGTAAGTGGAACACAATAGATGATGTACAATATGAGAACAATTCCAACAGTAGCCTGAATCATTATAGTTAATGATTAACGAGCGATCATCAGTTAATGAGACTGAAAAATCTCATTAAACCAACATAACAAAAGCGACCTATATAGTAATATTCTCGATCTGATCTTCACGACCAGTAAACTTGTGTAACTCACTTTCTCAAGAACACGGCTCTAATCACAACATGCAAAGTTCCCAAGTGATGCATAGGGACCGGGTATTTAATTTACAAATTGGGTCACCATTACTAAATAAGGAATTATCCAGCATTCCTGGAAAACAGCCCTAGGCACCCAACCAACAATAGAGGTCATACAGATAGAACTACTAAGTATGATCCGTATGGAGAAAGGTACAAAATATCGCGTTAAACAAATATATATTATTTAACCTATGAAATGCAGATAAAAAATAGTTAGTCCCATTCCTAAGAGGACGTGCACTGAATATGATAGCGAAATCCTAACAAATTGGAATGAAAGTGAATGTTAGTAAAGCGATGCATAAAGCGTAAGATAACGTGTCAAATGTGAGTTAGTTTAGTGAGCTGAATACAACCTGGACGCGTCATTCTTCGCGCATTACACCAAAATATGCACAAACGGCCATGCAAGACAAAAATTCAATCTGAAATTGTCTCTTCCAGTGGTCAATTGTACATTCACTTCCCTGTTCCCGCTTCCTTAACTCTAGTACCTCCCCCTCCCCTCCGTTCCTACTTCCCTCCGTTCCTACTTCCCTCCGTTCCTACTTCCCTCCGTTCCTACTTCCCTCCGTTCCTACTTCCCTCCGTTCCTACTTCCCTCCGTTCCTACTTCCCTCCGTTCCTACTTCCCTCCTTTCCTACTTCCCTCCTTTCCTTGCGCGAGTGTAACAGTGTTCGCGAACTTGACTAAAATTAGTTAAGGTGAATGTTAGAGGAATGTGTTGGAAGTGCCTGCAAACTTGCAACATAACCTCTAAAGCGTGGCGATGGCTGGGACTACTAGAGCGATCATCGCCTCATAATACTTGGACAGGACAGTAATAGTCATTCTAAATGATAAATGTTTGTTTACATGCAGAAGGGATACATACGTCTGTAACTTTTTAGTCTGGCTGCTGGTGGTGCATGCGTGGCTGGTGTTGGGGCAAGTGTTACTACAGGTTATTGGTTGGATCTGGCTTGGTGCATGTCTTAAAGAATGGTAGCGAAACTGAGTCAAACGGTAGCAGAGCCAAAAATGGTAGCAAGAATGGTAGCATAACTACGAAGTTTTGCCGAAAAGCTATCATTGTTGTAATGTGTTCAGACGGATAATCTTAAATGACTGCAATTTTTTGCCCATACAGGCTATTGCTGCTTGTAATCCACTAGGTTATAATCCACCTCGTACCACAGCAAGTGATTGAATGGTAGGAAATAGTAGTGGATACGCGAAGGGCACAGACCCGCCCGTTAATCTGCCACGATGTAGTCTTCATATTTAACTCTGGTAATTGTTATTTATGGGGGCTGTTTACTAGAGTTTGTCCCTCATTATACGTGAAAATAAAGCTAATTAATCAAGCGGGTGTGAGTGAGTGGGGGGTGGGTTGCAGCCGGTTGCAAAAACACTCCCATTGATCAATGTCCGCCCACCACCCTCTTCATGCTTGTCCTGCTGCTGTGTTGCACCCACCTCTACCTTCCACTCCCACTACCACCCATATACACCCACATCTGCCCTCCCGGCTCGCGCCCGCACAGCGTCAACCCGTCCTCCTAAGGGCGTCCTAAGGCCAAAAATCGTCGGACTAGAAAATGGTGGTAGCTCGCAAAATTGACTGTCCTGCTTTTTGTTTCGAGTCGGATAAGGGATAAGGGCAGGTTACTACGGCAGTTTTTTGACGTTGGGGAAACCTTAGGAGGATGGGTTGCCTAAACCCGTGTTCGCCCTCTGCAGCCCGCACCATACAGTATAAAAACATCATGTGTTTATACCAAGCTCTCAATGTATTCTTTGGAAAGGAGACGAGAGGGATCAAATATATACATGAAAGATACTTGAAGGCCAGGTACCAAATTTGCACAGTAGAATAACAACATACTGAAACGAGAAACCACCCTCCCAGCAAGCATTGGAAATATTGCTGGAATAAAGGGGAATGTATTAAATAGGCACTTACATAAGTTCTTGCAAGAAGTGACGGGCCAACCAGGCTGTAGTGGATATTGGGGCCCGCGGGCAGCTCCAAGCAACAGCCTGTTGGACCAATCACAAATCACAATAATCAGAACTTTATTTCAAAATCTATTTCTTAACATATTGGGATGAAATTTTAACGACGCTGTTGCCAAAAAACTGGAGATTTGTATAATTTAAAGTAATTTTCATTAAATTATTATTTTTCTTTTTAACTCCCGGCCCATTAAAAGGTAGAATGGGGTTTATTATTATTAACATCTTTATTGACAAAATTAATTACAATTTTGCCTAATCTGAGGATTTTGATAGTCTGATTAAAGTGAGGATAATGCTAGTATTCACTGTCACGCAGGACAGAGGGTCATAGAATGGGGTGCCTCCAATGGAGTGGCGGGAGAGATAGGGAGGGAGGCTCGCCGCCCCGCCCCCGCCCCATCCCCCTATCCCCCCTCCTCCATCCATCCCCCCTCCTCCATCCATCCCCCCCAATCCCCCCATCCCCCTCCTCCACCCATCCCCTCTCCACCCATCCCCCCCCCCCCCCGACTGCCGGAAAATTACACTTCATGGTTGACTGGTTCTCCCCGGGACCCGGCAGTAGTGCATAGGTCCGCCGGCAGAGCCAGGGGTTGCCATGGTTACTTGTGAATGTTGAAGGTGTGCACTCGTGTCACTCTGGTGCAAGTGCGGAGTGCTCTGAGCATGGAACTCTAGGGCCAGATTCACGAAGCAGTTACGCAAGCACTTACGAATGTGTACATCTTTCCTCAGTCTTTGACTGCTTTGGTTACATTTATCAAACAGTTTACAAGTATGTAAACTTCCCAATCAACTGTTATTGTTATAAACAGCCTCCTGGTGCTTCCGAACTCATTAACTGTTTAATAATTGTGAACAAAGCAGCCAAAGATCGAGAAAAGATATACAGGTTCGTAAGTGCATTTGTAACTGCTTCGTGAATCTGGCCCCTGTTCACCGACCCAGGGTTGTCTTTCTTAGCTTTAGATTGATGAGGCGTTTGAGAGATTGAGGGATCCTTTCGGATGTAGGTTCTAACCAGGTCATTAACCTTTTAACCCTCATCACGGCACTTGTGGATTTGTTCGTTTGAGAGATGTTTGGGTGGGTCCTGTGGCAGATCATCAATGATGATGATGATGATGATGATGATGATGATCATGATCATCATCATTGATACCGCCCTCTTTTCATAATATTGTTTTGTCTTTCGTCTTGCAATACTCACACCCCACCCCGTTTTTATCCGTGTGGGGGGGGGGGGCCCACACCATCTGCATTCTCTTTATCCGTCCCTTCTCCTGCACCCTTTTATCAGCCTCCTCTCCCAGCTTCCCCATGGTTCCCTCCTAGTCCATAACGTAAGGTTAGTTCTTATTAACTGCTGAATTACGGGCTCACCATAGCCCGTGCTACTTGGACATTTCGTTCTGAGTAGCTAAATCTAAAGCAGCAGCAGCAGCAGCTGCTGACATGACCTGGTAAGAGTTTTCTTTCAACACGGCGAGTCGTGGCAAAGTTGTTTTCAAAGGCTGAACTGTTGCAAAAGTATATTGTATATATGTAACTCTTGCCTGGGTAGCCAAGAGTGTCGCTACACTACCTTCACTAATGACCTCCTCCGTCACGCTAGCGTCGTCAGCTAAGTTGTTTGTTCTCTGACGACTTTCAAATCTGTCATGCTTTCACTAACCGTCTTAACATAGACGGGTACGGCGTTAATTTAGCCTGTTAATTTGCTTCTTGCCTGTTAATTTAGTTGATAATGTCATCGAGGTTCGTGCTGTCGAGGGGAGTGAATGCCAGGAATCTTCAGTATGTACTGTGCATCTACTCTAACTAGGGTCAGCTGCTCATCTTGCATACCTTACCCATCAGCCAAGACATTCCATGTTGGCATGAATCACCTCCACGTGATGTCGCGGCGCGAGTTGGCCGTCGCTCATTTTGCTGCCCTGTTGGACGGACGACCCAAACTCTCCGGTGCTTGATGGGCGACGTGGGATAATTTTAGTAATAATATCTTTATAAGAAGGGGGGGGGGGGTTGATTATGGAGACATGTTTGCCGTGGTTGTGTCACTTGGGTATGACCGCCCAAACCTTGGTGTAATGCCAAGCCCGGCCGTCACTTACGGATGGGCTTATGGTGACTGCTGAACACGTGATTATTTTTATTATGATTATTATTTTGATTTTTTTATATTTTTATATTATTACTATATTGCTGCTCAAAGAAATCACATTAACGTTAAGGTATCAATGAAAAATTAGCTAAATGATTTTCTCATGGATACATCTCGTTAATGTGACTTTTCTGTATTTGAAGAGAAGCGTTAGAGGTAGAATTCCTAGGCTACAAGTCCAAGCGTGTACGAGGGCATTGTGTGACACCCTGATTAGGCATCAGTGGAAGCAACGGGATCCCTAGAAGATTCAGTTGCTTTTGACCTTGTGGTATAGTGGTCTAGAGATTTGCCTGATAGTTCCCAGTGCACGGGTTCGATTATTATTATTATTATTAGTAGTAGTAGTAATTGGCAGAGGTGTAGTGTTATTGCTCAGCAGAGGATTGTGCCCTGTCCAGGCATAGGTGTTATGGTCACTGTTAAATACAGCGTGACAGATTATAACTAGTTATAATTATAACTAGGTTATTTAGATCCTCTTTCCTAGGAGTGGATGAAGTGAGAACGCATAAAGTAACCTCGTAGGGAAGTAGGTTATTGCTGAAGAGCGTTATTGCCATTACCAGGCTATGGTGAATGTCTACCCACTTGAACAAATTTACACGTAAATCTTCAATATTAGTGGCAGTTCAACACCTGAATGTCTGCTACGTATGTAGTAGGTTCTTCTCTTCACATCTCCACATATTTATCTCCTTTCCCTCCATTCTCCCCCTCTCTCTTCCCTCCCCCGTCCACCATAGCCTCTTTCCTCCTCCTCCTCTAGTCAAATAAAAATAGTGGAAAAATAATTTATCTGCACGATTGATTTAAATGCGGTAAGGTGTTGCCAAGGGTGATGTATGTATATTGCCAGGGAAAGAAGCCGTAGGTTGTCAGGTAGGACGCGTGCTCAGGTTAATGTGCGGCAAATTATACCAGTGTGTTACATGAAGCCTTGACCTGACGGGCCGGAGAGGGGCTCACCTGCTAAGTCTATTCATCGATTAGGGAGCGTGTTGCCGGCTGGTAATGGTAGACTGAGCCGACGCAAGGTTCAGGTTGTGGCGACCAGAAAAGAGGTCGGAATTGGCTGCTACCGTTATGGTGAGTGGCTGGATTGGTGGTTGTAGTAACCCTGCCCTCTTGAGAATGTGGTGGTGGTAGTGATCTGGGTGATGACGAGGTCTGGGTACTACTAATTGTCTTTTGCTTGTAAATTTTATTTACAAGTTCATATTCTATGCATTAAAGGTTCTAATGGCGTGATTCGAACCTGCACCATGGGTACTCCCAAGCACTCTCAAGCACCACTGTACGACAATACTTGTGCTCAAAACTAATGTAACCAGGAGGCCTCGTTGAGGATCGGCCCGCGGGGACGCTAAGCCTCGAAATCATCGCAAGGTAACCTGGTATTCAACTTAATCCTTAAAGGTTCCTGAGGCATCCACTGACTCGAAATCAGGAAATCAGTAAGAGGTTTGAATCCCCTACTGATTTTCTCAGATTTAAATGTACCATTAACCACCTCGATTTGTGGAGCACGGAATCTGCTGCCTGTGAAGCACAAATCTTCAGCTCCAAGAGAGCCAAGCTACGAGGATAGGTTTAGAACTGAAATCTCTCTTAACTTAGGTTCTTAGGTTAACTTAGGTTAACTTAGGTGAAGGTTCAGAAGTGATGTAATCATAGCATATATGATAAGGGAGATAATGAAGGCGAAACACAACACGGGCACCACCTCCCATACACTACTTCCCTCTTAGAACATCACTGATCACTACACCACCATTTGTCTGGAGATGGCCTACACAGGGGTACTTGTATCAACTTTAGCTTTTAAAAAAAAGTTTTTACTTTTGTTTTATATGTAACCAACTATCTAACAAATTCATTTTCTCTCCTGCAGGATGTGATCCACACTATATGCCAGTCCTACGGTAACGTTCTTCGCATCGTCATCTTCAAGAAGAATGGCGTGCAGGCCATGGTTGAATATCCTTTTAAGCAACTCATAAATACGGTCTTTTATTTTTGTGTGTATTCTTGGTAATGGTATTCTTGGTGATGGCATTCTTGGTGATGGCATTCTTGGTGATGGCATTCTTGGTGATAGCTTCAGTCATCCTGACTACTTGTGCGAGTTTATAGATCGCAGAAAATGTGAATAGAAACTATTATTTAGTGTTAGAACAAGGAGAAAGGGGATGGCGGTGGAGCAAGGAGAGGACCCCGCACTCCCTGGCGTGCAATACTCTGCTTGACACTGAGCAAGATTAGGTAAACATGGGGAGCAGTCTCCATGTTTGGAGAGAAATCAAGAGGACTAAGCACTCGCGTGAGGACATAGATGTTTTGTATTCCACACCAACACAACTATTACTCTAGATTTTACTGCAGTTCTTCGTTGTTTTGATTAAAATTTATTTCAGAATGGGAACATTTTTATCCCGTTTCCGTTTCGAGACAATAATTGATAATAAAAGTTTAAATTGAGGTAGTGAAGTTTAACATTAAATATCGTAACAGAGACAAGTATCTACTTGAACAATTTGTATGTAGCAAGTTGTTGGGTTTACGTTGCAGCAGTTCCTCGCTGGTAAAGAGGAGTTTAGCCTGTAAATATTAGTATTACTGACGATAAGGAATATTAACAAAGGCGCCGGAAACTATTTAGAGCAGCCAGATGTCAGGCTGCACCAAGGATTTTTTGACTAAGTGCAAGTACATAGATAAAATCTATTAATATATAAGAGACTATGGCATTTGAAACGCCCTCTAAATATACGAAGCATTACTAACTGCGCGTTTCAAGATGACGCATAATAAACACCACTAAAGTGTGCCAGTGTAACCGGACTAGGGTCCTTGCGTTGGAATGAGAAGCGACAGCAAACAGTCGGACAAATCGGACAAGATAACTTTACGTGGGGGGGACATCCCGGACTACTAAAAGATCGAAATGTCTGTCTCACTGTCCCAAGTTAAGCCTACCAGCATATGAGGGAGTGAGCCGTCCTTCTCTCGACTTCCCCGTGGAAAGATCAATACAAGTATTGATCCTGGTAGCAGTCCATATAGTACAGTAGTTCCTGCGGCAAGCAAGTTTGCCTAGTTAAGAGTACGCATTCCATTATGACCATAAGACATTGAGGGATGAATCACGTTGTTGAAAAATTAAGCAATACAAATGTGTGTAGTATGCAGTTAAGCACAATAGGTACCGTCTGGTGTGTCGAGGCGGCGGCGGTAGATTATATTCTGGTACTTTACTAGTTTTGTTAAGGGACAAGAGACGGGGGTGTGGGCGCCGGCTTCCCCCAGCCTTGTCAGCCTTGTTCCCCCAACACTGCAACAAAACGCGTGACTAGGATAATTCGAGGTAACGATACGGGATGATATTATTAAGCAGTAGTCATTGGGTCGGGAAGGATATAGACAACCTGGACTGGAGATGGTCTATGTATGAGTAATAGTTGCAGATTAAATTCTAAAGGTGTTCCCATAATCTATAATATAGTTTAAAATGGTTTTGGTGTTAAAAGACAAACGTTAAATATTTTGTAACAATTGTGCCTGGATACCTTGAAAATAGTATGATGTGTTGAAGGTAGTCCTCGCACTGGTACTCTCGATGCACCATAAGTGTTCTTTCATCCTTCACAGACACCAAAATCAAAGCTGCAATTTCCTTGGTTGGGGAGCAAACACGTAGCAAATATGATACCCAGGAAAGTTTTAAATTGTCAGCGGAAGTTGGTTTCAAAGTCGGAATGAAGACAACGTCAGACTTGTTAATAGACCCAGTGGCAAGTGACACGGTTCAATAAATCGGACGACCCGACGTTTACAGATCACAAAAACATCAACGAATTATATGATAAATAATTAAATGAAGAGGGGCATAATGAGGGTTTACAATACGAGATGGTAATAGTACTGTTAGAACTGGTGCTTTGGGTCTCTTCATGATCAGTATTTTGTAATGAAAAATACAAGATGTGAAACTTTTCCAGGGTGAACAGTCAAAAATATAATGCCTCTTATATTGTGTGTTGGAAAGCTTTGGTTCCTTAATATCTACATACTTGGCCGGAAACATTTTCTTTCTAGTGCTCTCTTTCTGGTGAGAGAACATGGAGGCCATCTTGGGTTACTGTGGTGCAGGCGGAGCGGCTGGTCTCTGTGGGTGAAAGGGCTATGGTATTGTAAGTGGAGGACGTGCGTGTGTGCAGGG
>WNGS01072847.1:6792016-6807879 GCA_020271785.1 Procambarus virginalis
AATGTCTCGTTACTTGAGCGAGAAGATTTCCTCTGGGCCGAGTTCTTGAGGCAGCGGCTACATTGGAAAGTGTAGTGGTGTCAAGGCAACACAATGGACAGTTGAAAGTTAATGTGGATAAGGTTAAGAATTGAAGTGGTTCGGGGCTGTGACTGTGAACAGGAGAAAGAACAGTGTGGCGAGAGTGAAGGTGAACTTGTCTTTGCTACGCTGGTTCTCACTGCTGACTTTACCACAGTCTGGCCCACTTTTTTCACCAGGATTATTCACCACCTTCAGCTGGTGGTGGAGGCGGACGCTAGTGAAAGTGTGTGTGGTCATAACGATATTAATACTTGAAGGATTGACCTTGGAGTGTGACTCAAGATAGTGGTAATTCGTCACTGAGTTTAGCGTACCCGTGGCTAGTGGACGCCTACCCTGAGCTTGTGAGTGGTTCTTTGGGCAACCCTTTGGCTGGGCATCACCTGGGCAATACCTGTGGGGCAGCTTCGACTCACTTTGTCCCATGGCTTACCCACTCCCAGACTCCCTCTGCATAGCTCCGTGCATACATCCTGGGTAAGTTCCTGTACAGTGTGGCTATTGTTTTGTGAAATGCTGAAAACTATAATTGTTTACAAGCAAACAAGTTATTCTTCGGAGAAGTGAAGAGGCGAGCCTGTCGGAAGACTTTCAGGAGGTCTACTCGCATTACTTTTTCATCCAGTGTTCTTCAGGTTGTGAAATCTGGAGCAGAGGACGCAAGAGCAGAAATCTAGAGCAAGATTTCGTGTAACTCGAATTGGATTGTGTGTAGCCGAGACGAGAGTATTATCTACATCGTCAATTATCTACACGTGGAAAATACACCCAAATGTCGATGGACGGACGATATTACTATCGTCCGTGCAAATGTGATGGAAAGAGGCAGTGATAAAGTAGAGTAGAGGTCCTGGCTGTACTTTGCAGCCTTGTGTGTCTTCCTCATGGCGGGTCTGTGGACCAGGCCTCTTGGTTGGTGGTGGTGGTCTGCTCGAACAGCCATATTCACTCGACAAATATAAGTAGGTTTCCATAACTTCAATGAAAGTGTACTTGCCAGGTTTGCTCAGACTCTGCGAAACTTGAGAAAATATATGAAAGTGGTAACAGCTAAACAAAAACGAGGCATGCCACCTACCCACAACTGTAGCACGCTGCTAATTCTCCTTCCTTTAGTGGCACTAATACAGAAGGCAGTTACAACATGAAGTTACCGGTAAACAATAGTTGTAGTATTCCAGGACCAGTGAACACCTCGCAAATTAACGAGGTTGTTATACGTAGATTTCGTTATTGAAGTCCCATAATGAGCTGTCGACTTCATCACAAAGTTAGTTTCTCACGTTTTAATTTTTTCCGAAATGGTAATTGTAGAACTTTATTTACTTCAGTACGGCTAGTTTTCTTGTGCACCCCATGCTCATCCTGCGAGTTGTAGTTTGTGCACCCATGTTCATCCTGTGAGTGGGTGGTTGTTGTGCACCCTATACTCATCCTGCGAGTGGGTGGTTGTTGTGCACCCAATACTCATTCTGCGAGTGGGTGGTTGTTGTGCACCCTATACTCATCCTGTGAGTGGTAATTTATTGTACACCTCATGCTCATCCTGTGAGTGGTTATTGTGCACCGTATACTCATCCTGTGAGTGTTTGTGCACCCTATTCTCATCCTGTGAGTGTTTATTGTGCACCCTATACTCATATTGTGAGCGGTCGCGGAAAAGTAAAAGGATTAGAGGGCACAAATCAGACCTCGGTGAAGATTTTTAAATTACATTCTAACCTTGCACACCTTATATGAGCTAGTTACAAAAAAAATATTACAATATCTTCGTACAGTTTCCACCGGCAATAGGAAGCCGGTGGCTGAGCGGACAGAACACTGGACGCGTGATCCTGTGGTCCCGGGTTCGATCCCGGGCACTGGCGAGAAACAATGGACGGAGTTTTTCACTCTGATGCCCCTGTTACCTAGCAGTAAATAGCTACCTGGGAGTTAGTCAGCTGTCACGGGCTGCTTCCTGGGGGTGGAAGCCTGGTCGATGATCGGGCTGCGGGGACACTTAAGCCCCGAAATCATCTCAAGATAACGAGTATTTAGTGTCGTGATTTCTCCTAACGCTGTAACAACTCCTCCTGAGTAGTTGGATGGTAGTGCAGCTGCTGGGACATGTAAGGGGTGTTGGCGTACGAGGCATTTACAGTGTTAATGAACCTATAGAGCAACAGGTATACAGTTTATTTGTTGAATTATTAGATGGTCTGGAGAACGGAGGAAGGTGTGAGAAGCAACCGTGTGGTTGTGGTGTTGACAGGGTAAATGTGTGACAGCGGGAGACACTTCCCAGGGATGAAACAGGACTTGTCGCAGCCTCTCCACCCTCTCACGCCTCGCCTCCAGTGTGTTTACCAACACTCACTCTTTTTGCATCTTTCAGCCGGTTTTTTCCTTCTTTTCATATATCCCTTTTATTTATTTTTGAGGTAGACTTCAAATGACTTTGAGCCATTTTTGCTACACTTTGAATTTATTGTAAAATAGTCAACTAAAGTATAATTAAGTGGGTAGTCGAGATTGGGTGGCGTGTAACTAATTTCTTGGTTTGTATTTACTTTGTCAAGGCTGAAGGGAACTGCTTGTTTGTACACAAAATTAGCGAGTGATTTATTTTGGTGTTGCTTCTGCCAACTTTTTCCACCAACCACTCAACACTCCTGCACCCTGCACTCGATAAAAGGCAATGGATTTGTATATACTGTGTGTGTAAAATAAATATACATTTTACACGTACATATGTACACGCACTTGGAAAGAGCTGATGGGTAATCACCATTGTGCTGATTATGATTTTTTTGGTACATGTTTATCTTCTACAACTATCGTGGCAATTCATTTATATTAACATATATACTTTTATTCTCTATGCACAGGGTTAGAAATCGTTTTAGTATAGTTATTGAGCACTCGACCATAGGTGATTGAAAGTGGTTTTGTGATAGTTATGGTAGTCGTCCCCTTTTACCGAGGACATGCGGCAATCGATCGGTTAATACCGTCTCCTGGGGGAACTTCCCTTTTCCTGCGGGATGGGTTGCATGCTAAGCTAAGTGTAGTTCTTCTGACTCGAGGGTAGTGTTTCATATTTTAGGGGTAAACCTTGTGGCATGTGTTGTGCCAGTAGTCGCCTCCTGGGTCATCGGTGCCCAGTCTTGTCACCATCATAATAATCCACATCACATTGACGTGATATATCAATGAACAAATTGATGGTCTGGAACAACAGCGCATAGGTTCGAACGCTCATATAGGCTCCTGTGGATTTGTTCAGTAATAAAAATTTTGTTTAAGCAAAAGTACATTCATACTGTTCATAAGATACAGGAAGATTGTACGATTCATAGGGAAGGCGAGAACAATACATAAAGCCACTAATACGTGGAAGAAAAAAAACAAAAACAAAACTATAGGGCGCCTGACAGTGGATAGCGCTTCGTATTCGTAGTCCTGAGGTTCCGGGTTCGATCCCCAGTGGAGGTGGAGATAAATGGGCAAAAAGTTTTCACCCTGATGCCCCTGTACGAATCTGAAGCACTGTCCACTCGGCTGTCATGATGCTTAAACCAATGATACACGATGTTGACCAGACCACACACTAGAAGGTGAAGGGACGACGACGTTTCGGTCCGTCCTGGACCATTCTCAAATTGATTGAGTCAGTGTTCAATGATACACGATTTGATAATGGTCCAGGACGGACCGAAACGTCGTCGCTTCAACATCTTGTGATGTGTGGTTTGGTAATCATATCTTCAGTCACGTTGTGACTCGCCGTCTGCAACAGATAGTAATGTTTAGTAATCGTCACAATAAACAGAAGGAATATATTGACTTGAGAATGGTCCAGGACGGACCGAAACGTCGTCGTCCCTCACCTAATAGTGTGTGGTCTGGTCAGCATACTTTAGCCACGTTATTGTGACTCGTCGCCTGCAGAAGGAATATAGTTTGTATTAAATTTTTACATGGTAGATATACGTAGCAGTACAGGTTCAGTAATTAATGTTCAGTAACAGCACACAATTAGGTTACATAGTTGATTAGGTAGTTCTTGTTGTGTCTTACACTAGTTGAGAGACGGACAGGCTTTGATGTGATTTGGTAAGTCATTCCGCATTTTGGGACACATTTCTGGTTTAGTTAAATCGCACGCCTGGAACATCAAATAGATATTAGCTTCGGGTGTGGTGCCTATGAGTTGTGTTACAGCCCTCTAGGAAGCGTTTAAGGTCGGTTAGATTAGGATTTCCAGTGGATTGTTTATAGTTATTCATTGTCGTGTAGTAATTGGTTGGTGGCTTATCTCGTAGGTTACCCGGCTCCACCTGTCAAAATTGGCATTGACTGCGTCCCTCCTATACACCACGCTCCCAATATTTATGTAAACTGATTTCCAGACGCTCTTATTCACACAGTGTAATGTATATGCGAACAGGGTGTATGTAATAAGTGGTTGGGAGTTTTGTTAGTCATGGTGTGGTCTCGTGGTTGGATATTGATTGCCTCTTTAATTCATGGGGCCTGGCAGCCATGGATCGAGTACATCCCCCATAATGTCGCCCTCTAACCGGGCCTCCACCGGTATGTTTAAAGGCCCACCGTCTCTGTCTAAAAGTAAAATCTTAGTTTCTCTTGCTTTACAAGTTCTGCAGCAGGGAGTACAATTTAAGCGTTCTGCTTGTTCTCCAGGTCAGCAACTACGACAGTTTTGAATGGTACTGTTCCCGGGTCTTTCACGTTGCCTTTTATTTATATAATGTTTGATTTTGTATGAGGGAAAAGTACCCTAGGGTACCACCCAGCTTTTCATGGGTGGTGGTCCTGCTTGATTTGGTCCGGATTTTACCATAACTTTTCTCCAAGTTAAAGATTTATCTACATACCTTGCCAGTTACTCCTTTGGGAGCATTTTGTTTACAATTACTCCACACTCCATCCATGATCACGTGTATTTAAAGCATTGGCGAAGTCTGTGTATACGTGGAGTTTACCTCAAATAGCTTTTGCGAGTTCTTCTGTTCAATCCCTGTCTGGGGGCCAGGCTTGTCTAGGGGATAACTTGCAGCGCCCCACATATTACAACCACCCTGCTGATCCGATGCTTTCCACAGGAACTTTTGCAAAGGTCTCGAACCCCCTCAGATTGTTCCGGTAGTATTCGTTGTAAATGATGGAAGTAGGTTGAAGAGTTGAGGACCTGGGATGTTGACAGTTTATATACGGTCAGTTACAATAGTCAGGAGCGTTGTAAGCCCTTTTTTACCCAGGGTTATGTAAACGGTCTCCGTGTATTTTGGGATCTTGCTTTCTAGAGCTCATTGAAGATTTTTATGACGTTAGTGCTGTCGGTATTAAAAATATATATATAGCTTCTGCTCTGCTACTTTTGAGGAGGAGCGATCTTCGCTGTTTCCATGTCTAAAGTTTATGGCTCTGAATTTATGAATATATTTTTTAGTATAAAATTAATGTGGCCTGGGCTTAGTGGTGGTATCCTGTCGCACAGGTGTTCAAACACCTTTGTTCTGCTAGGGAAGTCAGAAGTGGTAAACGAACCCAAAGTTCGAGAGAATATTGTATTGATTCGGTGCTAGTGACCTAGTTTTTATGGCGCCAGATACCTTTATAATGACCTCCATTTATAACAGTGGTGATCAGCGTTTGCCACTAGATGTACAAATCTGCTAGTGCGGTTGATTAATTTTTTTCTGTAATTGACTACAGGCGAAAGTCTCAAATGTTAAAAACCGGTTCACCGGGTAAAGTCCTGGAAGAGTGAGCCAGTCGGAAGCGATGAGACGTAAATGTCTTCTTTCTACCTCTACCAGTTCGTAAATTTTGTGGTTTTGCAACTCGCTATCAACACTTTAATAATTGCTACCCAACATCCAATGGGCCGCTACCTACTGGAGCGTAGTGGAAATGGAAAGTAGACTTAGAGTAAAGGTGCCATAATCACATTGAGAACTCTGACCATTGAAGTCCCCTGCCCTACCACCACCTCGCATCAAATGTTAGTAGTAATAGTAGTGCCAGAACACAAGTGGTGTTAGAGGCAATTGGGACAGTGCAAAAAGTGCTGATTCAAGCAATAGATTATATGGTCTTGCGGACTACTCCAAGCTACTGAATTGGAGCAAATTTGATTGTTAATAAACGATTGTCACCAAAGAAAAAGGCCCGTCACCAGACCGGACTCCAGGGGAGTAAAAGACGTCTCAGACCCAACAAATAAATTCCATTATAATCCACCACACGCCGTTACTGCCAACACAGACCATTCTCTGTATGCCATGTCCAGACACTGCCTGTGGAATGTTTGATTGTAGGTTCTGTATAATTAAATGTGGCTATAGTGACGCACGAGGGGCCCCTACCCAGGGGCGGTGTTGCTACGGCTACACCACGCTCAACCTTGAAGCTTTTGACCAAGAGATGTAATAGTACTTAGCACCATAATCTTTTTTTTTTCATTTTTGCAATATACTATTTTTCTTTACAGGTGAGTCTTTGTGCAAGAGATTTCGGGAGAATCGGGTGAGTAAGAAATGTACAAAAATCTCTTACAAAAAGTAAAAGATTTGTTTGGCGTTAGTGTGGCTTCTGTGCCACCAGCAGGAAGGTATAGAATCGCTTGGTCTTGTGAATGGACTTTGAAGTATATCAACAGCAACGCGATTCTTGGCACGTCTTATAAAATGTAATTGTTGCACCTTAACACACTATGCCGTGTAGTAGTATACGTGCAAAGCGGCCATTACATAAGCATAGCCTTCGCCATTACCAGCAGCCCCGCAGCCTGGCTCTGCTCTCCTCGTCCGTCCAGCGAGGCGAGGCCCTCCCCCCACCACCACCCAGCCCGTCCCTGCCTCTGTTAAACTACACAGGTGCGAGTGGGCGGGGCTGGGCCCAGGAAAAGTCGATACCTGGGTGATGCCTTTCGCGCGTTTTCCTTCCATCATAAGACGTAGGGCCGTCGGGTTCACAACTTAAATAGAACCCACTTGATGATCGAAACTATGACTCGAAACGTGCTTCAGTCACTATATTGTCAAAATATAGTGACAAGTCAAAACTCCTTTAATCGACGTTACCAAAACACCTTGGCTCAGGTTATCTAGACCCCCAAGTGCATAACCCACAGTGTAATTGTAAGAAGTATTTGTGAAAAAAAATTCATTAATTATACGTATGAAAAATTCAGCCTGTCAGTATATAAGTAAAATATTTACTTAATAAAATCTACGCAAGGAAGCTGGCGGGTTTCACCTTGGTCGACAGCAGAGGGGCTCGTGAAGTTTGTTTGCATTTAAAATTATTAGTTTGGGAGCCTGTCATTTTCATCATATATGTATGTGTGTGTATATATATATATATATATATATATATATATATATATATATATATATATATATATATATATATATATATATATATATACATATATATATATAATATCAGATATCAAAATGTCCTTATTTCTTGGACACCAATATCAAAATGGTGTCCAAATGGGCCTCAATTTTTTTCTCCCTCACGCTCCCCGAAACGTTTTCACTAGTCATCATTTCCCTGGAGCTTCCAGGATTATCTAAAATCTTTTATTTTACACCACACGCTTGCAAGAACACGCAAGTTATATTTAAACAAACTGACTCTTCTCCTATGCAGGATCGAACTCTGGCCAGCTCAGTGGCAAGCTAGCATGCTAACCGATACCACCACCAGATCGTTTAGACTTGCACTAGATAAGGGGCAAATTCACGTAAAATATAATATACATTTTGATTCTTAGGAAAAGTACGTGTCGTTGCAGGTGAACAACTTAAATATTAGAATGCGTGACTGTCTTGTGACAGTGTTGTCAGAACAGTGCGACCGTGTGAAATAAGGCAAAGGCGTTCTTGGTATTTTGTCTCGTAGGATTGGTAATAAATTGGAGTGCTGAGGGTATTCTTCGGCTGTGAACACTAAGACTTGCATCGTCTGCCTGGTTACATCAATTTGAAGACGTGCAATGTTACCTGTTGTTGATGCTCATGAAAATGTTGGTCAGGCAAGTGCACTGAAATGGGTGGTAGCCTACAGGAACAAGAAGCACAGGGGAGGGGGGGGATGAGGACCCAACTGAGACATACGCTAAGAATTAGTGGTGAAGGCGCTATTTACAACTTCAGATATTACGATAAACTGCAAAACATTTCCTTGCAAATGTGTTACCGTACGTCAGTTACCGTACTTTTCCCATGTTGTTGATCACACTTTATCCTCCCCTTTTCTGATACTGTTGGAACTTATCCTCTTTTAGTAATACATCTAATTTTGTACGCCTGGATCCCCCAACATTCAAAATAAGTGGTACTATAAAAAGCGGCTCGTTAATATCCCCGTTGTGTATGCGTAGTTTGGACCAGGCTCACAGGTCGAGCCTGGTCCAGCCCCGGGCTTGAAGTAGAGCGGCTCCAGAACCTCGTCCAGGTTAGGTGGGTGGCTTGGGTTGGTGCGTTTTAGTACCCCATCCCACCCTTTTTTTGTATGTTGTGGCGGGGCAAGAGGCGCTTCCCACTTTCTCTGCCTCCTTCACATTTCTGCCCCCATTTCCCCCCCCCCCCCTTCCTTAATTAACCAACAGCCTCTATTCCCGCCCCTCTTCCTGCTTTTTCGCCCGCCCCCGTGCTGGCCGCTCATCGCCACTTCTACTTGCTCCATCCTTTCCTTCCCCCGGTCCTCGCCCTTGCGCCTGCGCCCCTCCTGTGTTGTCATTTCATCATCCTTCAAGCATTTAATGCTTGTGTAACCAAACGGTTGAAATTCAGTAACTTCTCCCGTGACTGGCGAGGCCTGTCTGCCCATCCTGAACGTCGCCTACTTCATCTTAATGAGCTTTCTAAAATTGATTTACTAAAACTGAACATTTTATGGGTCGATCTTGTTAATTAAAAAGAAATATCACCCCTCTCCCAAAGATTTAGTTTTAGAGATTTAGAAAGATTTAGAATCAAAAGTTTTAGGATTAGTGACGTACCGGAGGGGGCGTCACTGCCCAAAATGGTGTCCAAATGGGCCTCCATTTTTTCTCCCTCCCGCTCCCCGAAATGTTTTCACTAGTCACCGTTTCCCTGGAGCTTCCAGGCCACATTAGCATATTGGTACTGAGAGATTTAGACGCGGATGAAAGGTGTAGGAGGCGTGGCGTTCCCCTGGCCGGTTGTGGAGCTAACTTGCATTTTGCTCAGTCAAGGACACCTTCTATTGATAATTACTTACTCAGTCAAGGACACTGTGCCCAGGCCCTGAAGGCTCTACAATAACTCCCGAACGCCCAAAATAACCCGGAGGCGTAGTCTCTACGCCCCCCAGGTTAGTGTGTTCGCAGTTAGTTTCACTCATTAGTTGCTTTATCACTAGATTTTAGATAATCTCTTACCTCTCATCCTTTTACCTCTGGGGTTGTATAATCTAGGGTGCTTCAGAGGGGTCAATGTCCTCGCAGCCGGTCAATTAGACCCCGCTGCTCGCAGCTGACAGATCTTTTACATCAGTTAGTCGGCGACAGATTTGGCATGTTTGCTCTCAAGGCGCTCGTGCTGTTGAGTGGCTGGGCGGCTTTGACTGCTAAGAGGGAGACCTGGTGGTAGGGGAGGAGGGGAGACGTGGAGGGTAAGAGGGTGCTTGTGGAAGGAGCTCTAGGGGGATTTTTTTTAACACCCTTATTACGGTGACTACAATGCCATCTAGTGTTTCTATTGCAAGCTTGGTTTCCACACTGATTCTTTTGTAAGGATCTTAGAATCTGTTGTTCCTTGCATACTTAACATTTTCTTGCTTTTCTTGTTTTGTATTTTCTTGTATTGTATTTTCCTTTTAAATTGCCTCTCGGTCTCCCTCCTAACTCAGATGTACTTATTTCTGGCTCATGTGTGGGTGGGTGGGTTGTTGTGGGTGTGTGTGTGTGTGTGTTTTCAAAGTTCTCTACCTTTCCCTTGCTTTTTTGGTTCTATCCTGTCTTCCCAGCATTGCCTATTGGACCATTTGTTTACCGTGTTTTGCATTCATCTCATTAGAGTGGTATGAACTCAGGCATATGTACATTTCCGAGCTATGAATTCGATAATCTCTCATATCTTTCCTTCCATTCTTTCTCCCTAGCAGATAGTCTCCCTCACCTGCCTATGTAATCTTTACTTGAATATCGAATCGCTCGCCGGGGACGGAGCTCTGCTAGTCTGCCCATTACTGTGCTAACTGGGTGGCAGTATAGTTGTTCACAGTAGCGGCCATGTGGTAGGGATTATTTATGAGGCAGTAAATATGTTGATGGGCCGAATACGACTCTGCCGCATGTGGGTGCATGCCAACGGGCCTACTTAAAATATCCCGTGTTGTAAAAGTTGGTGCGTGATCGCCAGGGTCTCGCTTATAGACGCTGTAAGGAAATATGGGTCATCAGGTTTCCCCCCTCACTGATGCCATGTTCCTTTACTCTGTAGCTGTGTACCTCGGTACATGGCACTCGACCGGGGCCGGTTTTCAGTTATATTCTCACATTACTATAGCTTTAGTCTGCACAAAAATAGATACTACACTTTAAATTTGTTGTTGGTTTGGTGGCTTGTAAGTGACGATACGTATTATTTAAAGATTGCCAGGGTGCGTGTTTGTAGTGGAAAGGTAGTGTCGGGGGTGTTTGCATAGTGAAAAACTAATCTTTCCTTAGTTTTTGTCGTATCTGCTTTTGGAGTGACGAGAAGGTAATAAAGTTTATCTATTACTGTTCGCCTTCCACTTATGTCCTTGTTTTATTTTCGCTAAATTTAAAAGTGGCTAATTCTTGTTTATTCAACTAGACATCTTGTTTGTATTCCCCTTAATTTAGATAATATTCTTGATGACAAACCACCTTGCGGTTATCTTGAAATGATTTCCGGGGCTGAGCGTCCCCTCGGCCTGGTCGCCAGGGTCTTTCTGGCTTCCTCTTTGCTGGTCTGGTCAACCACTGACGTATAAATCACAGCCTGGTTGATAAGTATCCTTTGGAGGTGTTTATCCAGTTCTCTCTTGAACACCGTGAGAGGGTCGGCCAGTTATGCCCCTTATGTGTAGTGGAAGCGTGTTGAACAGTCTCGGGCCTCTGATGTTGATAGTTCTCTCTGAGTACCTATTTACACCTCTGCTTTTCAACGGAGGTATTCTGCATAGTCTGCCATGCCTTCTGGTCTCGTGTGGTTGTTATTTCTGTGTACAGGTTTGGAACCAACCCCTCTAGTATTTTCCACGTGTAAATTATGAAGAATCTCTCCCGCCTTCGCTCAAGAGAATACAGATTTCGGAATTTTAGTCGGTCCCAACAGTTTACATGTTTTAGTGAGTGGATTCTAGCAGTAAATGATCTCTGCACGCTCTCAAAGTCTGCAACTTCTCCAGCTTTGAAAGTGGCTATCATTGTACAACAATATTCCACTCTAGCACTAGCTCTCTACCTAGCGCCTTGAAAAATATTATTATTGCATGTTTGCTTTGCCTGCTCTCAATCTTAGTGTCATCTGCAAAGTAATGTTCACAGTACTATAGATTGTCCTTGTCTGTCCGATATGAGGATATGAGAAAGTACTGGAGCAAGCACAGAAGTACCCTGGGGAACTGAGTACCGTTGATGGTCCGGATTTTATTTAGTCGACTGGGTTCTGTTAGTCAGGGAATTATAGATCCATCTGCCTATGTTTCCGGTAATTCCTTTTGAACGCATTTTGTGTGCAATAACCAATGGTCACATTTGTCGAAGGCTTTTGCGAAATCTGTGTAAATTATCTATGCCCTTTTTCAAGTGTAGTTTTGTGTTTTATGAAATAATAGTTTCGTGGTGGTATTGTGTGTTTTAGAAGCAGCAATGACGTGTGGTGGTAAGGTAAGTGCTTAACAACACGCACATCCTAAAGTTTCATTCACCTGGGCTCTAGGAGACTGGAACCACGGACCTCACGTATGTTAGGCAGAGGCTCTATCCACTCGGCTATGAATAGTCTTAAGCAACATCTTTTACATTCTAGTGTTTGTGCTGGGGGAGGGGGTTAAAGATGTGGGTCAGTGCGGTATGGAAGAGCGTCTGGTACCGGGTTTCTGGAGTTTGAAATATAAATACAAATTTTGGCAATTCATAGTGCAACTTTCTAAATCAAAATACTAATTTAATTTTGTAAATACAAATACATTTGTATTATTATTTATTTGTATTTGTATATAATACTCAATAATGTATAATACCAATCCGAAGGCGGATTGAGCGAACTGAATCTGGATTCATTGCAACAAAGGTGAATAAGCTTCTTGGGGTCACACTGAGAGGGTTGTGTAATGCTAGTGGACACACCGGTCCTCGATCAGCCATTGTTCCCATGTGTAACGTCTGGTTCACCTCGACTTTCGCTTCAGATAACATTGTTGGCGTTAATCTGTAATAAAGGTAATGACTGTGCAGTTAACATGCAGCTTTTATCATCAAATGTCCTCAATTTTACGGAGTGATTACTCCAATTGTTAACTTGATTTATTTGATCTTTGTTTATTTCATTGTAAGGTTGCCCAAGTAGGGAAAAATGACATTGGCTAAAATGACATTGGCTGGCTAAATTGTGTAGGTGATGACCCGAGGGTAGAGTAGTCTGCCGCTGCTGCCCTAATTGGCTTCTCTTATGGTGCGTGGGGGAACTGTACCTCTGGCGACGGTCGATACTGCACCTACCTCACACCTGGAGCTGCTGCTGCCACTGGGTGGCCGCCTGGCTGCTGCGGCCGGTGGCTGGCTGGGTGCAGCTGCCCACAGCTGTTTTGGGCAAGTGAGCTGGTGTGAGGGGGGCGGGGAGTGTCATAACTACGTACAATGGTTTAGTTATTGTAGTTATTAGTACGAACGTGTGCGCTACGCCCATGTGCGTAGCTATGAACACCATTTATTTCATTTAATTATCAAAGGAAAGCGCCAAGCCATTAAGACTGGGAAGGGGTCATGATAAGGATTTGGGATGGGACGGGGGAAAGGAATGGTGCTCAACCACTTGGACTGTCAGGGATTGAACGCCGACCTGTAAAAAGCGAGACCATCGCTCTACCGTCCAGTCAAAGTGGTTGGGCAGCTTTATCACGTGCTTAAGAGGGCACAGGGAATCTGGATGTAACTGCTTGAAACCATTGAAGACGTATCTTAATTTGCTGTATATCAACCATCAAACTGTCATAATGGAGGTGAGGGAACAGAGTACCTGGCTAACCAGGGTGTGATTCCTACACTAGAATTATTATTATTATTAACATCTTATTGACAAAATTAATTACAATTTGGCCTTCACTAGAATGCGCACACCGGCGCAGAGTTCAAGCTGACAAGAGAACAGTAAGACGACCCACCACTAGGTGACGTGACGCTGGACGTTATAACAGGTGGTTTAGCAAGATTCCATTTAGATGTCTGAATATATATAAGTAGAATATTGATTCAAACAGATTGATCTAAATTGTAAACAAACAAACAACAATGGGATGAAGAGATTAGGTTGACGGCTAATTTTGGCCATAAGAAACCTTTATATTAAGTAGTTTGTAAATCTGAAAAGCACAGTAAGCGTCTACGTGAAATGTAATTAAGAGAGGAAGGTTACCTTGTATGAAGCACAAGGTAGGTAGGGTGATAAATCTATCAACGCAAAATTTCAACACTAAAAATTAATACAATTTTGATTTCGGGCGTAGGAGGGGGAAGTTATGCGTGTTACCATGAGTTGGGTCCGAGCATCAGGGGTGCTGCTGGGCCCCGTGCTCAGAACAGGGGTGCCTGCTGGGCCCCGTGCTCGGAACATCAGGGGTGCCTGCTGGGCCCCGTGCTCAGAAACAACAGGGGTGCCTGCTGGGCCCCGTGCTCGGAACAAACTTTTCCAAGCAGGCTTTTAATGACATGATAGTACCTCCTGAAATGATACTTATTAGTACTGTCGACCACTGGTTACAATATGTAGTGATGGACTGCTAGGAGAGAGGTAGGTTAGAAGGTACCGGCTTGTACAAATTCAATAATAAAAGTCAACTGTCTGGGTTCCATACTACATTTGGTGGTACTTTCTACGAAATGGTTACTATAAGTACTTTCATTTTAGGAGGATGGGCTGTAAACGCAGCTGCTGGCAATCCTCTCGTGGGTGGGTGTAGTGAGGGTGGCGGCTATGTGGTAGTGTTGAGTGGGGGTGTAGCAAGGGGGGTGGTGATGGTTGTAATTTGGATTATGGGTGTGAGAGAGAGGGATGTGAGAGAGAGGAACCATGTGGACCCACCTGGTGGATGTTGCCACAACCCCAGCAGCGCGTGTCCCCAACTGTCGTCCCTTTGTCTGCCTCCCCTCGTTCTCCTCCCTCGCTCTCCTCCCCTGACACTCTACCCCTCGCCAATGATCAACTCTTTCTGTTGTTCTCTTTGTCTCGTTTCTTCGTATATAACGTGCACACGTCCATTTGCTTTTGTAGGTGAACTGCTGGCCGTCTCGTTCCATATTTGGCACTTGGGTCCAAGTTCCTCCCGCCTTGGGTTGGTCATGGTGATGCCGTAATTTTGGTTGCATGTCGCTTTGAACTATGCGAACAAGTTTCGTTTTGTTACAAGGGCACGTTTTGATGCTGGGGAGAGTGGTGTGTTCGCAGCTGACGCAGGCTTTATTGAAGTTGGCCAACAATTATTGACGATAGCTAGCTTCAGTGTGTGTACTAAACATTAAACACTGTTTCTGGTTCATTTTATGTATTAAAGATATCTTTAATGAATGTCTGCAAGTAAGTGAACGTGTTGTCTGTTTACCAGCGCGCATGAATTATGGTGGATGATAAAGGTTTAGGCCTTTAGGATGTCATTGACGATTGAGATAGGTTTGAGGATCTAGGTAAAAGTAACGTGATGTTATCCGGGCTGTCATACCTGTGATAAAGGACATAAACAAAGCGGTCAAAAGGAGCCTCTCTTATCACGAAACTTATTTTTTAAGTATTTCCGCCCGGAAGGACGTTAGGAGTCGACCAACGAAGGACGTTGTGGTCGACAAAACCTGTCGTCACTGAGAGTTCTTCACGGTTATGATGCATTGTGCTTGACACTATAAGCACTCGTTGTTACTGTCTCGTATCTCGCGCTCTTTGTACTCCTCGTGTATTACCGTTATTTGTATTTGATAATTATGAATTGGCTACCACTGTCAACCACGTGATAACATTGGTGAGGATTGTATGTGTCAACAATGTTTTGATTGGGGCTTCTGAAAGCTGCTTAAAGCATTGCATTACCGAATACTGTTATTTCATGTGTGTCTTAAGTTGCTTATGAAACTGAAGGTCAAAGGATCGGACTGTCAGGCTTGTACTTCATTCATGTAGCCTCCCTACCACACCATTCCTATTATCACATTCCCTGCCAAACTATACCCTTTATATCTCGTCTTTTATTCTTAGCTCCCAAGCACCAACTTTACTTCCGTTCTTCCGCTGCCTCCTCTCCCTCACATCAAGACTTTACGATACACTTCCGCCCACCGTACGGATCATAACTGGCCGGCCTCTCAGTGTTCAAGAGAACTCTACAAAAACCTTCAAAGAATACCTGATCAACCAGGCTGTGATTCGTAAGTCAAGTGCGAGCAGCCGCGTCCAACAGCGTGGTCGACCAGACCACCAACCGGTAGGCCTGGTCAACCAGACTAGAAAGTACTAGTTCCTGTTCTACGTAGGCAGCTGGTGGCAGGTGCTTTTAAATCT
>WNGS01072847.1:6807904-6821432 GCA_020271785.1 Procambarus virginalis
GGGCCGCGGTGCTGTTGATCCCCGGAAGCTACACAAGGTAGACAAGAAGGTAGGTAGCCACTACGGGTATCTCCATCCTCCTTTCTTCCCCCCCCCGCCCCCCGGATCTCCACAGAACCCCTATATATCTATGCTGTAACTCCCTGCCTCCATCACAGCACCCTCAGTATCTACGTACTCTTCTATGCCTCTACTGTCGTATGCTTTGTATTTGTCCTACGTGGTGAGATGCGAGAATCCTTGTGCGTTGGTCTCCTAATAGCAGTCTGTGGCAAATGGGGATTTTGTGTCCTGTGCGTCTAGAAGCTGGGGTGAGACGGGTTCTTCTGTGTTCATGTTAAATTCTCCGACTTTTGGCGTATATGATATATGGAGGCGTTATTGCCATTGATTGACCAAAGATCACATTCACACTGAGTGAATCAGAGATCAAAGATCACAAAACATTACCAATTACGGGATATTCATGCCCGTGCCACCTCTTGGGTAACTTATTCATCAATATTGCCATTGAAATATATCACCTTGTCTTGTAAAGGTGTGTAGCTGCAAGGGCTTAGTGGCGAAGTCCAGGTGAATCTTATTGGCTGATATTGGTGGTGTTAGGTATAGATGGAAGGCTAGAGTGGATGGTAGGGGTGGAATTTGTTGGGAAGTGGAAAGTTGAGTGGCTTAATCTTGTTTCACTCTCATCTGGAAATAGTTTTTTTTAGGGGGGGGGAGGGGGAGGCACTGTTTGAAGCAGTTTCTGCTGGTAAGGGATCTCGCGCTGCTTGCTATTCATAGTGGGGTCGTTGATGGCCTCTTAACGTTGCCAGAGGCTTCGTGCCTCAATACACGGAAGCCCCAATTCTCCCTGGCATTTGCTAGAACTTTCCCGATTTCTTTTTTAAACCTTATACGCATCTTAGTCATGATCTTTATGCTGGCTTACTTGGCTTGCTTTGTAACATTATAGTAACCTTAATATCTCTTAACCTCTCACCATTATAAATTGTTGTTCATTAACTTGTCATTTCACTTGTTCATTAAATTGTGACGGCATGATTATGGGTCTGTAGTTTGCCCCAAGACATAAGGTTCCTTAGTCCTAATGAGGCATAATTCCGTTAACGTTAGTAACCTGAGGTGGCAACTGTTTATCTTTGCCTCCAGTGCATCATAACCATCGTAGGGGACTTGTCTGAATATTTTCTAGAGGTAATTTAATCCCGCTAAAGCCCAAGTTGTTTTCAATAAGGTTATTCTTATGGCACCTTCCCCCAGTGGTGCGAGTTCGCCGAGACCCACTGCTAGCGCTCATTGAAACTTCGCATAGAAAGACGACATTGCAATCAATGACCAGAAGCTGTGGAAAGGCAGAAGCTAAAGAAGCTAGGGCTTTGACTCCTTACATCCGGTGTATGAGGCTATAATGAGGCATATACCAAATGTGAGTTCTACAAAAACTTGCATAGTTGTGACATACACCATGCATGGGGATCACACACAAGGCAAGTGTTATCGAGGTGCAGTATTCTGACAACCTCCAGTGCCAACAACACATCACACATCCCTACCCCACCACCATCCGTACAGGACGGACACTCATGCACATGTCACTCAGCACCACCAACCTCCCTATTGTTCTACTTCACCCTTCGCCTGTACAGAATAATTACTTAGTTCTAATGTCTCGTTACTTGAGCGAGAAGATTTCCTCTTGGCCGAGTTCTTGAGGCAGCGGCTACATTGGAAAGTGTAGTGGTGTCAAGGCAACACAATGGACAAGTTGAAGTTTAATGTGGATAAGGTTAAGAATTGAAGTGGGTCGGGGCTGTGACTGTGAACAGGAGAAAGAACAGTGTGGCGAGAGTGAAGGTGAACTTGTCTTTGCTACGCTGGTTCTCACTGCTGACTTTACCACAGTCTGGCCCACTTTGTCACCAGGATTATTCACCACCTTCAGCTGGTGGTGGAGGCGGACGCTAGTGAAAGTGGGTGTGGTCATAACGATATTAATACTTGAAGGATTGACCTTGGAGTGTGACTCAAGATAGTGGTAATGTCGTCACTGAGTTTAGCGTACCCGTGGCTAGTGGACGCCTACCCTGAGCTTGTGAGTGGTTCTTTGGGCAACCCTTTGGCTGGGCATCACCTGGGCAATACTCTGTGGGGCAGCTTCGACTCACTTTGTCCCATGGCTTACCCACTCCCAGACTCCCTCTGCATAGCTCCGTGCATACATCCTGGGTAAGTTCCTGTACAGTGTGGCTATTGTTATTGTGAAATGCTGAAAACTATAATTGTTTACAAGCAAACAAGTTATTCTTCGGAGAAGTGAAGAGGCGAGCCTGTCTGGAAGACTTTCACGGAGGTCTACTCGCATTACTTTTTCCATCCAGTGTTCTTCAGGTTTGTGAAATCTGGAGCAGAGACGCAAGAGCAGAAATCTAGAGCAAGATTTCGTGTAACTCGAATTGGATTGTGTGTAGCCGAGACGAGAGTATTATCTACATCGTCTATTATCTACACGTGGAAAATACACCCAAATGTCGATGGACGGACGATATTACTATCGTCCGTGCAAATGTGATGGAAAGAGGCAGTGATAAAGTGGAGTAGAGGTCCTGGCTGTACTTTGCAGCCTTGTGTGTCTTCCTCATGGCCGGGTCTGTGACCAGGCCTCTTGGTTGGTGGTGGTGGTCTGCTCGAACAGCCATATTCACTCGACAAATATAAGTAGGTTTTCATAACTTCAATGAAAGTGTACTTGCCAGGTTTGCTCAGACTCTGCGAAACTTGAGAAAATATATTGAAAGTGGTAACAGGTAAACAAAAACGAGGCATGCCACCTACCCACAACTGTAGCACGCTGCTAATTCTCCTTCCTTTAGTGGCACTAATACAGAAGGCAGTTACAACTTGAAGTTACCCGGTAAACAATAGTTGTAGTATTCCAGGACCAGTGAACACCTCGCAAATTAACGAGGTTGTTATAACGTAGATTTCGTTATTGAAGTCCCATAATGAGCTGTCGACTCCATCACAAAGTTAGTTTCTCACGTTTTAATTTTTTCCGAAATGGTAATTGTAGAACTTTATTTACTTCAGTAGATGGGATTTAAATTGTAATAATAATTTACCAAGTGTTTGAAAAACGGTCATGGTGCTGGTACTATATATATATATATATATATATATATATATATATATATATATATATATATATATATATATATATATATATATATATATATATATATATATATATATATATAATATATATATATATATATATATATATATATAATCAGATAATATACTGTATTTGGATTTAGTGATTTTGATTGTTGCCGCCGGAGACGGCTAGTTTTCTTGTGCACCCCATGCTCATCCTGCGAGTTGTAGTTTGTGCACCCATGTTCATCCTGTGAGTGGGTGGTTGTTGTGCACCCTATACTCATCCTGCGAGTGGGTGGTTGTTGTGCACCCAATACTCATCCTGCGAGTGGGTGGTTGTTGTGCACCCTATACTCATCCTGTGAGTGGTAATTTATTGTACACCTCATGCTCATCCTGTGAGTGGTTTATTGTGCACCGTATACTCATCCTGTGAGTGTTTATTGTGCACCCTATTCTCATCCTGTGAGTGTTTATTGTGCACCCTATACTCATATTGTGATCGGTCGCGGAAAAGTAAAAAGGATTAGAGGGCACAAATCAGACCTCGGTGAAGATTTTTAAATTACATTCTAACCTTGCACACCTTATATGAGCTAGTTACAAAAAAAATATTACAATATCTTCGTACAGTTTCCACCGGCAATAGGAAGCCGGTGGCTGAGCGGACAGAACACTGGACGCGTGATCCTGTGGTCCCGGGTTCGATCCCGGGCACTGGCGAGAAACAATGGGCGGAGTTTTTTACTCAGATGCCCCTGTTACCTAGCAGTAAATAGCTACCTGGGAGTTAGTCAGCTGTCACGGGCTGCTTCCTGGGGGTGGAAGCCTGGTCGATGATCGGGCTGCGGGGACACTTAAGCCCCGAAATCATCTCAAGATAACGAGTATTTAGTGTCGTGATTTCTCCTAACGCTGTAACAACTCCTCCTGAGTAGTTGGATGGTAGTGCAGCTGCTGGGACATGTAAGGGGTGTTGGCGTACGAGGCGTTTACAGTGTTAATGAACCTATAGAGCAACAGGTATACAGTTTATTTGTTGAATTATTAGATGGTCTGGAGAACGGAGGAAGGTGTGAGAAGCAACCGTGTGGTTGTGGTGTTGACAGGGTAAATGTGTGACAGCGGGAGACACTTCCCAGGGATGAAACAGGGCTTGTCGCAGCATCCTCTCCACCCTCTCACGCCTCGCCTCCAGTGTGTTTACCAACACTCACTCTTTTTGCATCTTTCAGCCGGTTTTTTCCTTCTTTTCATATATCCCTTTTATTTATTTTGAGGTAGACTTCAAATGACTTTGAGCCATTTTTGCTACACTTTGAATTTATTGTAAAATAGTCAACTAAAGTATAATTAAGTGGGTAGTCGAGATGGGGTGGCGTGTAACTAATTTCTTGGTTTGTATTTACTTTGTCAAGGCTGAAGGGAACTGCTTGTTTGTACACAAAATTAGCGAGTGATTTATTTTGGTGTTGCTTCTGCCAACTTCTTCCACCAACCACTCAACACTCCTGCACCCTGCACTCGATAAAAGGCAATGGATTTGTATATACTGTGTGTGTAAAATATACATTTTACACGTACATATGTACACGCACTTGGAAAGAGCTGATGGGTAATCACCATTGTGCTGATTATGATTTTTTTGTACATGTTTATCTTCAACTATCGTGGCAATTGATTTATATTAACATATATACTTTTATTCTCTATGCACAGGGTTAGAAATCGTTTTAGTATAGTTATTGAGCACTCGACCATAGGTGATTGAAAGTGGTTTTGTGATAGTTATGGTAGTCGTCCCCTTTTACGAGGACATGCGGCAATCGATCGGTTAATACCGTCTCCTGGGGGAACTTCCCTTTTCCTGCGGGATGGGTTGCATGCTAAGCTAAGTGTAGTTCTTCTGACTCGAGGGTAGTGTTTCATNCCGAACCCAACGCATGCTAAACCTTTGATTTTCTTCGCCGTTCGCATTCCGAATTGGATTGTAGTTTTTTGCTGGTGTGCGACTTGTGCACGTCTCGTTACTGTCTCGGATAAGGCGCAGTAACCCCCCCCCCCTCTTCCTTGTCAGAGTTCTTCAGAACCGCCTCAATGACGTGCATTTCCATCCTTAATGCAGTGCTTGTGGTAGGCAATGTACAAGTAGTTTGTTAATAACTTTTAAATATACAGTATTTGGAGCCCCAGTAGTGGGTTACCTTACCTAGATATGATTTCGGGCTTAACGTCCCCGGTCCCTGACCAGGCCTCCTGGTCAGGGACTGGTCCCAGACCAGTCCAGCAATTGCCCAGCATTGAAGTCCAGTCCAGCATTGAATTGACCATTCAGTCTAGTCCAGTGCGCGCGCGCGCTCACTGGTCTCTGGTTCCTATGGTAGCGTAGTGATGCTGGTGGGGGCGTTGACCTGGCCGCGGTGACGCCTCACACCACACCATCCAATGGGCGCTGGGCGCCTCCTACCTTACCCCCCTTCCTCAAACCCAGCAGATTAATTCTCCCCTCTCCCTGCTTCCTGTCATTACCTACGATGAGCCTTTCCTCGCCCCTTTTGCTTCTTCCCCATTGCTGCCATGTTGCCAGATTGTCTCCATGGACTGATAATCCAGACTACCTTGCATAACGATTTTCTAGCGTATTATCGCTCCCATTGCTGTACAATTTTCCATTCTCACAACTTGAAAGAGGAGGAATATGGTCGTTAATAATATAAAGTGGATACTAGCATACACACAAGTTTCATTGTAGAGTTGGCCGACTTGTCCGAGTTACCACACCGGACAGAAAAGGGTGTACTAAAACACCCCATCCACTCTCAACCCAGCGACCCACTCGTAGAAAACGTTAATGTTTGAAAGCTGCTACTGATTAACAGTACAATATATTTTGTACGTTGGGGGATATTTACGTCAAAATTGCGGATGTATGATTCAAGAGGACAGGCTCAATCGCCTCCATTGTCACCATGTTAATTCAGTTCCACTAATGGGATTTTACTTTCATAACATAATATCCATAAAATTTGAATAGACTTACTGGCAAATACAGAGATGGCTTGAAATACTAATGATTAAATACATACTACATAAGAGACACAAATAACCGTTTTAGAAATATTGTACATAATTTCCCCAGATTCTAGTCATCCTTACACACTGAACAAGTGCGATGTTAAAGCTTGGTAAAGGTTGGCTGCCATCAGACGTGGAGGGAGGGAGGGAGGGACTTGGGCCTGGGCAGAGCGGGCGGTAAGGAGCAGGCAGCAGCAACAGCAACAGCCACCCCCCCTCCATCTGGATTAGCTTGAAGTGAGTTCGGGGGTGGAGGGGGTCCCATCCAAGGCCCCATCCTTGTCTTTCAAGCCCATCCACAGGTAGACACACGTGAGCAAGTCTGAGCCTATGGTATACCGTTGTCGGGGAACAGGAAGCCTGTGCTTAATCTTACCGAGGTCCTCTATAGAATCACAAACACGTCTATCCTCTATAGATGAACATCCTCTATAGAATGTTGAGCGTTGTACGACAGAGATGAGCCTAGATAACTCTAGGTGTCCCTAATCTCGCGCCTTTCCATGTTGCCAACCTGTATATTTCAATATAAAGTGATAGTCATGTTCGAAATGATTGTAAATTTGTAAAATGAACATGAAAGTTGGTGTAAATACAGGTACCGAAATTTTAAAGGAGTAAATGGCCAACTAGTTGCGTAATTTTTTCCCTCGTGTGGGTAGATACCATAATGTTTTGTTGTGTAAACACCCAAGTCACAGCGTGTCTTCTGCCTCATCCTGTCTTAGCAATTTGCCGGAGTTTTTCCTCTTATGGACGTTAAAAATCGTGGCAATTGAAAACTTTGCCATGATGCTATGCGGGAGATATTGATCCACGGGACCATCCCAGAGTAACGTCCCTAGAGTAACCTTTAACGAAAGGTTTAAGTAACATCACCACGATCACCCCCACCACTACGATCAACCCCCCCCCTCCCACCACCACCACAGGCACTCCACCTCCACAGGCACTCCACCACAGGCACTCCACCAGTACCAACCGAACACAACCACCCCCGCCATCTACTTAGCTGTCCCGCCATTTTGTTCACTTTCTTCAGCTTAGTCTCCCTACCCACCATTTTTCCCATTGCTAGTCATCCTATCCAAAAACCGGCAGTGACGTTGCTGGTGCCCTCGGTGCGCCTGTCCTCGCCCATTTTTTACCCGGGAGCCGTAATTGAGTTGCTGGCCGTTATTGGGAAGACAACTGGTGGGGAGGGAGGGGGGGGGACAGACGCGCCTATTATTTTTTCCATGGAATGAATGTGTTTATATATATATATATATATATATATATATATATATATATATATATATATATATATATATATATATATATATATATATATAATATTATAATTTTATCTCGAAGCCATTTACAACAACATGCTTGGGTTGGGTCTCCAAATCAAACAAAGCCTTGAATACCTCTTACATTATGCAGAAGTCCCCAGAAACATTCTTGTAATGAAGAGTTTTGTCGTGTTTGAAGAGAGCGTGCTATAAAGACCCTAGGGCTTGTATGTGGGTTGTAAAGCAATCCTCTTTTCTTTGAGAATATAATAGGATACAAGTGTTCGTCATAGATAATTTGTGGTCTCGTTGGTCTTGGTTACCTTGGGTTACCTTGAGGTGCTTCCGGGGCTTAGCGTCCCTGCGGCCCGGTCGTCGACCAGGCCTCCTGGTTGCTGGACTGATCAACCAGGCTGTTAGACGCGGCTGCTCGCAGCCTGACGTATGAGTCACAGCCTGGTTGATCAGGTATCCTTTGGAGGTGCTTATCCAGTTCTCTCTTGAACACTGTGAGGGGTCGGCCAGTTATGCCCCTTATGTGTAGTGGAAGCGTGTTGAACAGTCTCGGGCCTCTGATGTTGATAGTTCTCTCTCAGAGTACTTGTTGCACCTCTGCTTTTCAACGGGGGTATTATGCACATCCTGCCATGTCTTCTGGTCTCATGTGATGTTATTTCTGTGTGCAGGTTTGGGACCTGCCCCTCAATTATCTGTCTGTGTAACATCTGTGTAACTGTGTAACATCCCCATTCCCGCATGACTGTTGCTGTTGACTAAAGATTGTAAGCCAGGTCCAAAGGTCAAACAATGTTTAGGGAAGTGCGACACGAGCTCAATTGTCAGTGGCAGGTAAATAATTTCTCAGCAGTGCGAACATCCAGCAGACGCCCCAACCCTTCAGCAGCACTCCCCAACACCACACTGAGTCTCCCAACATTAGGGACCAGTCAACCAGCCCGGCTGACTAACAGATCAAGGAACTCTAATCCATCTTGTGTTCTGGCTGCTGTTGACTGAATTGAGCTTAGTGCCACACTTAACATTTTAAGCAGCCACGTTGAAGATGATGTAAAGCTACCCTTATCACCAAGCATACAAAAGTACTGTTTCGCGGTTTGCTTATCAGTGATGGTCATCCAATCGGGTTTCTTTTGTTTAAGCCATATTTTTTTGTCAGACGCAGATAATATTCAGTATAATACGGTGTTGCAGCAGGTTTTGTAACAAAGCGGTTGTTCAGGCAGTGGAACAGCCACTCCCCCGCTCGTGTTACAGCACTGGCATTGCAGCAAATGTGTTGCTCTTGCCGGTGCCACCTGCAGCTGGACCTGGGAAATGTATTCAAATTGACGTGCGACGTGAATCCTATGAGAGGAATTGTGAGGCGGGGAAATATTGAGCTTGTGCGCGCCTGCGTTCCTGTCTGGCTGCGTTGTTTGGACCTCCCCCCCCCCTGCCTCCTGCCCCTCTTCCTCATCTAGCATCTCGCCCCGCTTCCTCCTCATCTAGCTCCTCACCAGTGCCCCTCCCTCGTCATCTCACCCGTGCCCCCCTCCATCTGCTTTTGTATGTAATATATACCATAAAAAATTCTGGAGATTAAAAGTTGTATATGAAGTTGGGGAGTTAAGAGTTAGATATTGAGAGCGTAATAGAGAAATGTGGTGCCCCTTCTGCCACAGCTGGTGCGCCGGCCGCCGTGACAGCACGAGTCCTGATTGCTGAATAAGCAGGAAAGTGGAGGGAAAACTTTCTTAGAAAAGTTCCGTCTCGACACGAGTTGAGGAGAAATTTTTCTTCGCTGAGATACTGATAGACTCTGTTGTGGCCAGACGACGAACCAACGCTCATCCTCTCTTGTTTTTTTCTTATTTCTGTCGTAGGGTTGTATTGTGGGGTATAAGGATCTTGTTCGTCGCGAGGGGTGGTGGGGGGGGGGGGGTAGCTTTGTTCCAAGAGGTGAGGTTGGATACGTTCCCTGGAGCGGGTGGGGTGCGACCTCTATGCCAACATAGTCGTCAACCGTATGGATGTATGCAAATTAAATTACACGCAAAACTAGCCTAGGAGGGAACACGTCAAGACGGTATAGTATGGAGACTGCGAATCCTGTCAGTCCTCCATAACACAATTTCATCAGTTGTCTGGCAGAGTATCTTCCACGTCCCGACACCCTCCTGGTTGCGTAGACACTATTCATAGTCATGGGTTCAACATCATAAATTTTGTGGACTATTTATATCGACATCCCGCAACTAATGCTTTAATAAATTCTAGCAGCGTAGATAGTTAATTTATTTTATACGTGGGAATAACAAGGTGTTGATTGCACAATTGTTTCTGTCGCGGTTCATCCCTTACGAGGATTTTGGGAATCAATATCTCTACGGGTATTAGATGCAGCTGCACGCAGTAAAGTTGGAGAAGATACGCATTTCGAAGCAAAATTTTTGGATGCTGTCCATTTGGTATGGTTTTATGTTCCCATCTTCGCTTGATGTACCCGTAGCAGCTTAACGAATGACGTTGAATCACATTTTGTAAGGTACCAATCGCTGGCGCCACAGGCATTAAGACGACGTTGTTTTAGATTCTGCTACTCTGAACAAAATGTTCCAAGTAGCACGAGCTTTGGTGAGCCCGTAGTGGACTTCCATGGCACGGGAGCGGAGCTGTATGTGTGTCCACATTAGGACATAACCCGCTTCGATGGGTTGACCAGGTTGTGTGGGGGTGGCCCAGATGCGTCCGTTGGCAAGGTAATTGTGGTAATGTATCACCAGCAAGGTGAACCAGAGCTAGAGTGGGCGAGGTCCTATCGGTGAACGACGGGCCTCGCCTTTTCATAATTGTTATCATTGTTTAATATACAAGAGTTGTTACATTCTTGTACAGCCACTAGTACGCGTAGCGTTTCGGGCAAGTTCTAATTCCAATACAATACTCCAATACTTTGGTGAAACTGGTCGTGTGGCTGATTTGTGATTCCACCTTCCACCAGCTCCCTCTCGTCCCTAGCTACTTACATATTTGGGGGGGGGGGGTGAGCCAGTTCTACATGTCGTGCCATCATTATCTAGGAGTGGACCGTTAGGTCTTGTTTTATCATGTCGGTAATGAGAATATTTTGTGGGACAAGATAACGTATCACATTTGTCTTCTGATAAGGACGTTATTCGGCGAGTGAGGCGTGTTAACGTATTTCCTGGCTTACACAGTCGGCACGACTTGTGCTGACATAACGGGTGGTGTTGGAGGAAGGGCGTCGCCGCCCCTCTTTTTTCTTGATAGCTTGTCGGGAAGTGACTGTTTTACTCTTTAAATTGTCCAGGATAGAAAGAGGCATCGGTTAGTCCTGGCGGAATATTGTAGGTTGGGGGATAGGCTCTTGTTATGAGAGACTTTGGATGTGAAGTAATAGTTGTGGAGTGAAGGAAAAATGAAAGGAAACCTGTTTCGAACGGCGAGTTGCAGGCGCGAGGAATTATTTTAACATGTATGGATTAGAGAAAGCTTTACCGTAAATGTCAGATTAATACCAGTGTGGGCGAACTCATTGGCATGAGTTTCCAACTAAAGCCTAATTAGATAATTTCTTCTTATATGTTAACCAACATTTCATTTTTAACAACCGGTAAAAAAATTTTTGCTGACAAATATTCCCAGAGAACATTTAAAAGATTAATAATTAAAGTGAGTGAAAGCAAACTGGGGTGTTGGAGAATTTATTTTAATTGGAGAATTTGTCAATTTCGTGTTTATGCTAATTAAAACGCTAGGGCGCCATTGATACAGATGACCAGTGGTACATGGGCGAGTTTTAAATATTATGATTGGCGTCATCTCGCCATCACGGTGAAATAAATGCCTTGCCAGCCAGCTTGTGGGTGGGCGGAGCGTAACAACTAAGGTATTACCTGGTAGAGGGCGCCCTGACTGTGTGCAGAAGCCAGCTGTGGTGGTGCATACGGGAGGCGGGCTACCTGGGGCGGGCAGTATAGCAGCTGGGGGCAGTCGGTCTCCTCCATCCTCATACATTGAGATATTTTTTTGAGATATATACAAGAGTTGTTACATTCTTGTACAGCCACTAGTACGCGTAGCGTTTCGGGCAGGTCCCTGGAATACGATCCCCGCCGCGAAGAATCGTTTTTTCATCCAAGTACACATTTTACTGTTGCGTTAAACAGAGGCTACAGTTAAGGAATTGCGCCCAGTAAATCCTCCCCGGCCAGGATACGAACCCATGACATAGCGCTCGCGGAACGCCAGGCGAGTGTCTTACCACTACACCACGGAGACTGTTTCTCCATTCTCCTAACGTTGTTTTTTTTATTGCCTCGCCCAGTTGATTGCCCTTCCTCTACTGAATAAAAAGCATGGAATAGTCTGTATAGCTCGCGAAGCTTATGATTGTTAATGTTTTGGGAAAAGAAATACGGTATTGAAGTTTTGTATGGCGTTAATTATTTAGCATTTTATCAGTGCTAGCAGTTGACGAATTTTGAATGTAAAGCGAAGGGGTCGAGGCTTTGGTGGTGGTGTGCTGGTGGACGAGGTCGTGGGGAGGGGATGGGCCAGTTGTTGCCCTCTAGCCACACTTTGTGCCCCGCATGATTGTTGCTACCTAGTCCTGCCATACAGTCCTCAAGCCCTTCATGCCTATCCAACTCCCACACCACTCTTATAAAGTGCTCTCGCAAATGTGTAGTCAGTTATATTTAATTTGGGTTTTGTGAAGCTTTTCCATTGATACATGGACCAAAGGTATCCAGCCCGTGCCTCCCAGTCCCTGCATGTACTGTCACACTAGAGAACATAACAAGTAAACTTATGTTGACCAGACCACACACTAGAAGGTGAAGGGACGACGACGACGACATTCTCAAGTCGATTGAGAATGGTCCAGGACAATGGTCCAGTGAGTATGGTAATCGACCTGAGAATGGTCCAGGACGGACTGAAACGTCGTCGTCCCTTCACCTTCTAGTGTGTGGTCTGGTCAACATACTTTAGCCACGTTATTGTGACTCATCGCCTGCAAGTAAACTTATCGTCCACCTTTTATTGCAGCAGTGGTCGTTACTGTACTGGAGCGCGGGTTATTTCACACCCTAGCATAGTTCCATCTTAGTTCACCGTTGGTCCACGTATGAGCTTTCCTCTCTGACGGTGTGCTTAAAGCTCCGCAAAGTATCCCAGTCAAGGGCGGTGGGTTCTTGAGCACATATTTACAACTCTGGAACCATTTGTGTTCTATTGTATGTTAGATGATGAGCGGCTTGCTTGGCGTGAGCCCCGTGCGTATATCTTAAGCAGATAGCGCCGGCTTAGTAATGCATTTATCTCCTTTACCATTTTCTCGCCCATTTGTATCATTGGAGAAACATCCGGTCTGTTATTTTGTTAATGGCTGATAATGTCTTTGAAGCGATCAAAGAAAAGGGTGTGCTCCTTTCCTTTTGATGTTACTTATTCAATTATTAGAGCATGTACCTTACAGTTGTATATAAATACATGATGGTTTTATATATCATAGGTTAGCTGTGCCAACCCCGGACTGAAGATTTAGGCAGGAGAAATGGGAAAAGATTTTTGTATTTAAACAGATGGTGCGGAAGAAGTTTGTTTGGAAGTTGGGGGAAGTAAATTATGGGGTAAAATTGGATTTTAGTCCTTCGTGTGGAAACTAAGAGTTGCCAAGTGTTACCTTTTGTGTAATACAATGGTGGCTGGACACTATGGGGAATACAATTCTCGGGGAATGGTTTAAGATTCGGCAACGCTGAACACAGTTCCAAGTAGCATGGGCTATTTTGAGCCCGTAGTTATTATTATTAACATCTTTATTGACAAAATTAATTACAATTTTGCCTAATCTGAGGATTTTGATAGTCTGATTACGGTGAGGATAATGCTAGTATTCACTGTCACGCAGGACAGAGGGTCATACATAAGACAATAGGTCTAAACTGTAGGCTTGAAGCAAATATATATCATGGTTACAATCAATG
>WNGS01072847.1:6826151-6876870 GCA_020271785.1 Procambarus virginalis
CTTCCCGAGGTCAGTTACAGTCTCGCTCCTGTTCAGATAAGTCCACTACGGATGGTCAGCACAGTAACCGAACCAGGCAATGTGATGGCATTGCGCGAATTCGCCTTGGCTATAGGACACATCTGGCGAGGTTAGTGAGGCTGAGCCACTTTCAGAATACTCAGATTGTAAACTCTTGTGATAAACCTTTAATGCATTCACTAGAACACTACATTGATGAATGTGAAAACCGTAAGGACTTTAGACTCCTGGCCTCTTGTACCACCAACTGGTAACTATTTATTGCTGGGTGTTCTGGACGACATCCTAACAATTTACCAAAAATTTGCTTGTCCTTTTAAAGAATGAAGAACAATTTTTATCTATATTACTTCTAAGCTGCATCACTTATGAACCCATCCCTGCCCTTGTGTGGCAGTGCACAGTAGATAGTTGTTTTCACATATCCATATATTAAAACTAAGATATTAATTGTGATGGGTTAGTAAATATTCCCTCGAATGTAATTACCACAAAGATGCGATGCGAGTTAATGCATTTGATTAAATGTGTTTTGGTGCGAATAAAGTTGAGGAGCAAGATAGTTCATGTGATTCAGTTAGTGTGTTGGCGTTGGTGTTGTGGACTTTGTGAAGCCAGCTGGCAGGTGCGGCGGGGTTCCCACGTTGCTCCTGCCTGACGCACCCCGGGGCACTTGGTGGGTGGGGGTGTCTCTGGTGAGAGGGTTGTCGAGGCTGGGGGTGGATGGCGACAGCTGATGATAGCTGGGAAGGGAATGAGGAACGGGTTTTTGTGCCGTTCTTGAACCATGTCTGTTCCAAGCTGGAATCTTGGCTTCATTAAGGGAAGGTTGTCAGATGTAATTAAGTTTTTAGTTACAGCTAAATTTATTAAGAGGGAGTTGACTAGTCACTAACGTAATAGTAAAGGCGCGTGTATGTAGGTAGCGCTCATTCACCTCATGGTTTAGTCAAGGTTACCGTGGCGTTTCATTGAGAATTAAAACGAGGGGTGCATCTTCTACTCTGCTCATTGAGATCTTGTATGTATCCAACTTACTGGAGTTGGTGATTCCGTGTTACTACTGTGGAATGCGTATGTACTCCATAAGTGTGGGACAAATATAAAGTTTTGAAGTGGGTGAAGCATAGTGAATTTTGAGCACGTGTTAATGCTTGGTGGCGGGGTGACAGCGTTCAGCAGGTGGGCGTTCACTGAAGCCACTCTTGGCCGCCTCGGCTCCTCTCTCGCTAGTATTGCTGCAGCCAGTAAAAATTAACCTTTTTATATTGTGTTTAAACGTTTGTGTGGTGTGTGGCCACGGTTGGCACAAGGGCAGGTGTGGTTGGGGGCGAGAGATGTAGTGCTTTACCAGGAGTAGCATGGACGTAGAAATATGCTGTATATAATGACAAAATAGTATGGCCTCAGTGGTTAATGTAGGCTTGTCGCGTGCTTTTTGTAAAAGTATAAATAGCGTAAGTGCTCGTTGCTGTCGATAATTGTGAAATCTTGATAAAACTTGCTCACAATTTATCCAGAAAATAGTTAAAGTGCCGCTATCACACCCGCTGATTCGAATGACGCACTATTTTTTGCGCGTCGATTTTCATCTCTTATTCATAAATAATTGGCTTAAGCGTGATTTTCATAGATAAAATTAGTTTGAACCGCAATTTAAATGTTTACCTTGTCCCTACGTCCACTATACTAGTTTTATAATTGTAATACGTGAAATTGTCGTGTTACAGTTCCTGATGGCTACGTTCAAAACGTCTCTCTCTTACTCCTGAAATGTGATTACTCACATTTTTCAAATATTTTGCAATGGTAGTACGGGCGAGGAGGTAGATGTTGGCGTAATACACACTGCCTAGCGTGCGTGTGTGTGTGTGTGTGTGTTGTCTGGCTAGTATCCTTACGTTATGAAAGTGTGCGAGCAGTGTTAAGTGTTTGTTGGCGCGTGTGGGTTTAGGGCGAGCAAGGGAGCCTGGTGGATGGTGGCAGTGTCTTGGTGGTGGTTTACGGGCAGGTGTGCACGTCATCCGTCATGTACCTAAACGGCATAAACTCGTTTCTCGCTACACTTCATCTTCCTCCATTTCTCATCCTATATTTACTTCGTTATTTGGCAGCACTTGCATTCCTTTGTCGACTAATTGTTCTCCCACCTGTTTCTTCAATCTCCCCTAGAGCACTGGGTGGGTCGTGAGTTTGATTCTCACAGGGGGCATACGTGTTTTTGATACCTGATCAACCAGTGTGTGACTCATACGTCAGGCTGCGAGCAGCCGCGTCCAACAGCCTGGTTGATCAGTTCAGCAACCAGGAGGCCTGGTCGACAACCGGGCCGCGGGGACGCTAAGCCCCGGAAGCACCTCAAGGAAACCTAGGTCTCTCCCCACCTTCATCCTGGTAGTGTCTTTCCCTCTGTTACACCCATCCCTGGTGGCGTCTCCCCCTCCCCATCCCATCCCATCCCAGTAACACCCACCCCTGGTGGTGTAATTCCCACCCTTGCCCTGGGTGTCCTCTACTTCCCTAGTGTTGGTGTCTAGCGGTTCAACTTGGCCCTGATATCGCGTGTCTGGTCGTGATTATTTTGTTCGTAATCAACTTTTTGTTGCAGATAATGGTCGTCTCCGGTGTACTAATGTGATGCTTTTTAATATGCTGGTTATGAAACATTTTAGTGTGAAGGACATTGCAGATCATTTTATTTCTCGGCCAAATTTGTCAGTGATGAAGAGAAAATCTTGTGCGCCACATTTAAGATAGTGGTAATCCGTATAGAGCGCTCATGTTCGCCTTGAAGCAAGTTCTGTGATAAGTCAGTGCAGGAGAAAATGGTTTTGTTTGCACGACTGGTTAATGTCCAAACTTGAGGGAGGAGATGGTGCATAATGGTAAAGCTGGAGGGTGTAGCGCGGTACCTCTTATGTGATGTGGTCTACGCCCAGTAAACCTCCTTTCAGGTCATTGCAGTGTTAGGTAAGCAGGCAAGAGTGGCAGCAGCTGTAGGTGTTAAGTGAAAGTGTGACCTATGCTTTTGAAGGTACAGGGAATAACGGGAAAGCCGGCTTGCGAGGTGAACTGGGTTATCTCACTTGGTGGTGGTTTGTCGGGGAAGAATAATGCATTTACAATTGCTCCATTTTTACAAGCAGTCTTCAATGTTGGTTATTTACTATCTGATTCTTTATAAAGGTTAAAACAAAGAGGCCTGAAGTTAATTTTGTCATAACCGTTATTGGTTTTAAATGTTAAAAAAATCACTGCCAAATATACCTAGATCAGTTCCATAAATCTGTCCTAGTGGTCAGAAATTCAAGCTACCTAATAGACTCTCTAGTCCCTAGTCCACCGTACTCGACTAGATCTTCCCCCTAGGCCCTGACATCAACAAATACCAAGCAGTAGAAATGGTTGCAAAATACAGGAATACAGTACATCGTAAATACCAAGCAGTTACCTTGCTGTCTTCAAGATAAAACTGGATAGTTTTCTTAAAGTGAATAAATAGCCTGTTGGATCAAGCTCTCAGAATTCGAGCCTGGCTTGGGGAGCAGAACTCTTCTCATAACCCAATCCAATTATGCAGTCCAGGTAGAAATGTTACCGTGAACACGAAACATACAAAATGAAATGATTTATGTCCGCACACGAAGCAATGAATTTAACAATATATCAGTCTTGTAGGAAATTATCAGGAAACTGAGGTTTGAAGTTCACAGTTTACGGCCTCTGCAATAATTATTTTTTTGTAATGATAGCAGCAATTCAGGAGAGACTGAATTGTAGACAGACATTCTAGCTAATGTTGAAGATACTTTCACGACCGCTGGCTCAACAATTAAAGCCAGTTCTACAATTAAGAGATCTGTAACCGCAGTTAAAACTGACATCCAGGATCTCGATACATAAACTCGGTTTTAAGAAACTTTTAAACGGCATTTAACAACTTGGCCTTATCTGCCCATTATGATTTTAAAAGTAACCGGGGAAAATGAATTAGTCTCCATGTCTTCTCATTTGCAGTGTTCTGTTTAGGAGATAAAATGTTCACATACACACATTTGTCTTGCCTCAATAGCTCATTTTGTTTCCAGTAAGTCGACATATTATTCTAATCTGCTCATGTCGCTTCCTCGTCCCAAGTAGTTCCTCTTGTCTTCTACCAATGTGTGAAACTGCAAACTTCCTAGATCTAAGATAATATCAGCCCTCATGATAGTTTCATTTGTTCAGTCTTCATGTTTACCGTCATTTGTTTTGTATTTAATTAATTAAATTAGCAACCAGTGCTCTCGCGCTCAACTTCTCGTCTTGCACAGAACATGTGGTCAGATAACCACCTCATTTTTTGTTGCACAAACTTAAGCTCAATATATTTCTCTACACAATTAAACTCTTGCATATTATAATTCCACAATTTACCTCATTCAAAGTGTATCAGTGATATTGTACATACATTAATCAGGCAAGGTTTCCATTCCCTATATGTGAGAGTGCCTATTATTATTTTATATTAAAAAATATACAGCAAATAGTTCCATAATCGGTGTACAGTATACACAATAAAAAAAATAGCGACATTTACTCACTTGAATTTCATTCAAGCACAATACTGCAACTATTTATTAACGAGAATACTTTTCTCATTATTTCCTCCTGAAACTTTTACCATTTAATTTCTTTTCAGTTTCAAATACATTTTTCAAATTTCACACAACTGTGCAAACCTGCCTTTTGTCTTTTGAGGTGTACCTTCTCAGCAAGAGATGCTTGAATATATTTAATTTTCAAGCATAAAAAAGTTGGATGGGATGGGGGAATACCTTTAATGATGGCTGCAAAACTAGTTAGTATTTTTTTTTTTACTAGACATGTCATGATACCTGGTTAGGTAAAAGAAAGCCCTAAGCAGTTATGACTTTATAACACTTGGAAGAGTTATTAAAGAACAAATATTTTTAAAATAATGAATTGTTCATAATTGCTGTCAGTTTGTGATATGCTGAGTTTGCTGTCAGAGAGGTGATATTTGCCATCTGGCCGTTTGTAGATTTAGGTTGTTTAATAACTAAATTCCTATTTAATGATATCTTAACTGTGAAACCGGATTTAAATGTCATGTTAACAGTATTCATTCCACCTAGTTAAGTCCTAGTTACACAAGTCAACACATTTCAGCAAATTAATAAAATACAAACTAATAAAGAAACGAAACGCGGTGGAAAAACAAACATCTGATAATCAAGGTTAAGGGTATTCAGGCACAATTGTTTGAACAAACGCAAATTGCTGGAAGCTACTAATGGGACAAGCATGAGCTAGATTTTGGCATATTATCGGTTAGCAAATTGTTTGGAAGGCTAGCTCCAGCAAGCCGGGCATAGAGTAGAAGAAATCTACAATCCTACAATCTAGAACCTCGGCATGGGACTTAAGCTTACACGTTCCGGAAGATGAAGTAAGCACTGGAGAAATGCCCGACAGGCCACTGGAACATTATCTAACACAGTGCACAGTTACAAACCCAATAAGATTTCAACTTGGATTCAACAGAGCAGAAGTTGTTAAACACATGGCAAAATCTTATTGAAGTGACCATACGAGTCATAAACACTCACTCAGCCTAAGTAAAACAGAAACAAGCATCAGTGGGCCAGTCAGAGGCTTAGGGCCCGCATAGGCCATACAAAAAATAGAACCTCAGAACCCAGGTTACAATCAACGGTGAAGAAATGGGAGTGCACAAAGGCGAGAGGTAAATGTCAGTAGAAGGGCTAAGGGTAAGCAAGGGTAAGTGTTACAGGTAAACACCGGGGAATGGAGGAGGATCGTGGTGGGTGGAGGCTTTCACCACACCTGCGTCCACCTTACGTGTACATTTGTGTATGCTCACGTGGCAGCTACAGCCCCGCTCCTGTGCCAGGTAAGGCCACTACGGGCTCACCGTTGTTGTAGCACCATAACAATGTAGCACCAAGTAGCACCATAGGTGCTACTTAGAACTTGTATTCTGAGTAGTTGAATCTAAAACAAAATCTAAGCTCACGTGACTTTCGCATGCACAGAAGGGCAAAACATAAGCTTTACGCATATTATATGATTCAATTTTATCTTTAGATTCAAAGTGTAAATTTATGTATAAATTAATCATAGAATTTGTTGTCACGTATGTTTTTTTCCAGAAGAAAGCTTCATAAAGTTTGTTTCCCCCCATGTGCGCTCGCGCGTGTAGTGTGGGGTCCGGTGGCAGGGTTAGCCCATGTCATTGGCTGGCTGGTGGCGGCAAGACATTGAGAAATGGCACTTTGGTCCCTTGGGCACCATGGTGACTTGTTGCGCCTTCCGCTACCAAATTGCTCTCCTTTCGCGTTAAAATTTCCTATAAATTAGTTGTGAAAAGACATGATACGTCGTTGCCCACGTAATAAATTTGCTATCGTTTACAATTATTAAAGGTATCAATGTTGAATTGTCCAAGCATCGACTAAATAAAATGGGTGTGCAATATAATTGTGCCTTGTCTGTTGCGTGGGCATACGCACCCAAGCCCATGAGGAAAAATATTGTGTTAGTTTTGCGGGTGTGTCGCGACCCGTGTCTCGTTAAGGGCCGGAAAATCCCTGCTAGTCCTTCACCCAGCACGTGAAAGCTATGCTGAGGCGGTGCTGGGGGGAAGGTCTGGGAGCTGAGCCCACGGGCCGGCCCACCTCAGGCTGGGGATAAGAGAGCGCCCTCTGGGAAACAGTGCGCGAGACGTGATAAGCTGCGGAGCGCCTGGTTACAGTAGCGTTGCTGCTACTGTTCTTGGCTGTAGGCTACTGCTGCTTTGAGATCAATTTCAAGATCGCCCTTTGATCGAAACATAGCTATTTATAATTTGCCAAGGGTGACTACGCACGGCGCTGGCCTCTATCGTATTGCATTAAAATTCTATGAAACCGTCAGCCACAGAATGAGTTTGTGAGGAGCAGCAGCAGCAGCAACAACACGAGGGTTATCTCCAGCATCCACTCTTGAGACTAGATAGCCCCAGGAATCTCGTAAATGCTAGGGATTTAAGTCGTTCTGTTCAGATGCAGGAGTATCGATAAAAGCGAATTGTTGGGGGGAGAATGGAGTGACGATTTAGCAGGGTTCGAGAGTGGATAGGCAGAATTTAGAGCTAGTCATGTAGAGTTATCTCGGCCAGATGGCGTTTGGAGCTTACTTAGAAAATTCACTGAATATTTTAGACCAATGACCAATTTGTTGGAACGCATTTGAACTGATGACCACTCGAGATTTGGGCGCGGGTGGATTATTTAAACCTTTAAATAAAGGTATGTCACCTTTAGGCTGTTCTTAGTCTCTTGCGGTCTCTCACCTTTCTCTGTAATAAGACTTTTTCTTTCAAAGCAGGAGAGCTCTAAATTTAAGAAATACAGAAAGAACATATAAAACTTGTGCATACTAAAGTACGAAAATGACTGGGATTGTCTCGATCCCAGTTATGACAAGATTGTGAGAATGACTCACGATCAATGTACTCTGGAAAGGAAAGGAAAGATCACATATACTGTACATGGAAATACTGGATGGCCAGGGGCACAGAGCACTCAAATTTTCATGATAGTTGGATAAATTCCTGCAGGCAGTTTAATATTAGCCGGGTAGTAATGGTGGGGCTGCGGTCAGTTGCAAGCAAATACCTGATGGTCAAGTTATTAGCAAAGAAGCCAGGCCCCATGGACGAACTTTATAAAAAAAACTCAAAACCTACTACAGGGTAAGCTATAGTTGAATATAATTAGCTGAGCAGCGTTTTGGCAAGGTAGGCAAGATGCCATAGGCACAATCAGAGGACTGAACATCAGAGGTCCGCGGTTGTCAAATATCCTCCCTGCAATATATCTTCCCCCAGCAATGTAAGAAGTATTGCGGAAACAAAACGTGTTAGTCTAGAAAAAGCTAGATAGTGTTGTGTAAGAAATGCCTGACTAACCGGGCTGTAGTGGATGTGTGGGCCAGGCCATGCAATAACCTGTTGGAACAAGCTCACAAACGAAGCCTGGTCCCAGGCCGGACGTTGGGAGTAGAACAATTCACAGAATCACATTGATACAATCCAGGTATGTTTGGCCGTTTGGTGGTATGGTCCTCCAAGGCTGCTAGATGCTGCTGCTCGCAGTCTGCTTACCTGATACCTGCTTAATGGAGTTCTAGTTCTACTCCCCAAGTCCGGCCCGAGGCCAGGAATGACTTGAGAGCTTGGTCCACCAGGCTGTTGCTTGGAGTGGCCCGCAGGCCCATATACCCACCACAGCCCGGTTGGTCTGGCACTTTTTTCAGAAAATGGTCTAGTTTTATCTTGATGTCCACGGTTGTTCCGGCAATATTTCTTGTGCTCGCTGGGAGGATGTTGAATAACCGTGGATCTCTGATGTTTATACAGTGTTCTGATTGTGCCCATGGCACCCCTGCTTTTCACCGAGGTAAAGAAAATGCTCTGCATTTTCTTCCATATCGTTAACCCCAGTATGTTATTTTACTGGGTAGATTTGGAACCTGGCCCTCCAGTATTTTCCATTATTTGAATTATGTAACATTATTTGATATCTATCTCGTCTCATTTCTAGTGAATACATTTGGAGATCTTTGAGACGATCCCAATAATTTAGGTGCTTTATCGCGTCTATTCGTGCTGTACATGTTCTCTGTATTCCCTCTTATTTCTGCAATCTCTCCTGCTATGAAGGGGAAAGTGAGTACTGAGCAGTACTCAGACGGAGCAGCACAAGTGATTTGAATAGTACAACCATTGTGATGGGATCCCTGGATTTGAAAGTTCTTGTAATCCATACTATCATTTTTCTAGCTGACGCAAAATTTGCTTTGTTATGCTCCCTAAACGTTAGGTCGTCAGACATGATTTTTTAAAAATCCTTAACATGTTGCTTTCCTACTATGGGCAGATTTAATTGTGTTGTACCCTATATCATGTTTAAGGTTCTCATTTTTACCGTACCTGAGTACCTGGAATTTGTTAAGCATCATGTTATTTTCTGCTGCCCAGTCGAAAACTTTAATAGCTGCTTGTAATTATCAATGTCTCCAGCAGAGGAAATTTTCATGCTGATTTTTGTGTCTGCAAAGGTTGACACGAAGCTGAGAGTTGTATTTTTGTCTATATCCGATATGAGAATAAGGAAAAGCAGTGGTGTAAGGACTGTGTCCTGAGGGTACAGAGCTTTTAACTGCGCTTGGATTAGATTTGATTTGACTGTTACCGTGTTCTGTTCGACAGGAAATAGTCCTTCGACAGAAATAGTGGTACTTTACATTTCTTTATGAATATTGAATCCCACGAGTCAGGACCAGGTCCCACAAGTCAGGATAAGTCTGGTGGCGTATAAATTAAACTCAGTTGAAAATTCGTGGGTTTTTAATGTTTATAATTTGTCTTGACGCACCCATTGCCCCGTTTCAAAGAGCTATTGTTGACCCCTTCTGCCCATTTTTAAACAAGTTATTGGTTTATTTGTGGTGTACATCACTGTAGAAAAGTAAGAGCAATTTAAAGCAACTTTTTTTTCGCAGTGTCAAGTCGATCCTTGGCAGCGCACGCAGTAAGCTGATACTAGCTTTTATGGGTCGACACCGTGGCGTGGTGTAAGGGATCTGTTGGCGTGGCGTAAGCTTAGTGTAAACGATCCCTAAACTCTGTATAAGTGTGGCGTGTGCGAGCAGTGGGAGTGTCCTAGGGATCCCCCAAAAATGTTAGTGACCCCTCCAGCAATATACAAGGCTTCCCATTAGAGTAGTCTCTGTAGGGGGTTACCAACTTGGCAGTAGATTAGTTAAGATTGAATATTGCTCTGGGTTGTGTTGAATTTTTAAACCTTTGGGTTGCTAATTTTGGGCGTGGTGTGAACGTTTTGGTATCATTATTTTTGTTTGCATTTGACCGTGTAATGGTTTATAAGGGGATCACTAGTCTAGAAAGTGGAAATGGGTTAATAGCTGGCGTGGGAGACGAGACGCCGCCCGGCAAGTTGAATTGTCTGGAGGTTAAAAGATTTCTGGGTGTAACAAAAGCAAGGTAACGGTGTCCAGTGGAATGAGGTCGGAGAAACTGGCGATACATTCATGCAGCGTGAAAGGTCTCTGGAAAGGTTGCCTCTTGAGAGCAGCGCCATCAGTATCTATCCGGCAGCAAGAAAGGCAGCTGGGCGTCACCTAGTTTCCCCGGAATACAGTTTGTAGTTAGGCTTCATTTGCAAGGAAGGCAGCTGGGCGTCACCTAGTTTCCCCAGAATACAGTTTGTAGTTAGGCTTCATTTGCAAGAAAGGCAGCTGGGCGTCACCTAGTTTCCCCGGAATACAGTTTGTAGTTAGGCTTCATTTGCAAGAAAGGCAGCTGGGCGTCACCTAGTTTCCCCGGAATACAGTTTGGCTTCATTTACAAATATCCTCGTTAACCTTATTCCCTAGTTTACATGTATTTGCTGTGTCCACGTGACATCTGGAGAGAATGCCTTCACGTATCAGAACACTGCATGGAAAGGTTCCCCCTGCAACTGGACCACCCAGCCCTGGCGGATTGTGGAACGGGGAAAAATGGGCGAGGTCTTGAGCGATATCGCAAAAAAGGCTTTAGGGCAACTGCACTAAAATTATATTATCATACCCTGCTGTTCTGGGATAAGAAGAACAGTATGTTATAAAAGATATCCTTGAAAGTTTTACAACATATACAATTATTTATTTTGAAGATAAGTGCTGCTAGGTTTAAAAAGCGGCGTATAAAAATGTAAATTAGCGTATAAAAATGTAAATTCTCATCATTAATGTAGTGTCCACTTCCTTGTCAGTATATAAATATAGTCTGCTCTAAATTACTCTAAAATAACTGCCTGTTTATAATTAAGGAGTTATTTATGCCATTTTAAAAGTAAATGGAAATATAAGTGATTTTTCCGACCTTGCACCATCATGTACACGTCACTGGGAGAGGAAAGAAAACGTGTAGACATGATTACTGTAAATGTCACGTAAATGAGCAATTAAACCCCCCCCCCCCTAACAGGCGCACTATAGCCCGTGCTACGTTGAACGTTTTGTTCCGAGTAGCTGAATGTAAAACAACAATGGACAATGCAGACAAGGATAGCCAATTTTTCATGGGTGGTTACGAGCAAGACTGTTGGAAACTGTCTGAATTATCCATGAAGACATTTAGAAATATTTTTAGTATTTCGTGAAAAAGTGGAGTGCATCGGTAAGAGATGATCGTGCTGTACACTACTTTAAATGAGGTACATTAGAGCCCAACAGGCTGGGGAACCTGTGTACTCGCAACTTGACACCCCCTTGGACTCTGATTAAGTACAGTACTTATTTTGGAATTTAGGTTGAGACAGTATACTAACTAAAATAGCGGTTAATTAAATGATTTTGCCTCCGCTAACGGGAGAGGCTGAAGTCACGTTGACAAGTTATTAATGGCATGCTTTATAACGGGAAAAATCTAGGACCTTGGCGCCTAATCTGGTGCAAAAGGCAAATGTTGACAATGTAAACAAAGGCGAGTGTACCAAGGGAAGGTGGTGAGTTAGGAGTGGCCTCGGCGGATCATTACTGGCCGACGCGCCACCTACTCCACTTGGCGTTTATTACATTTCCTCTCCCAGCTCTGCCGCCTTAGTGGAGTGTTGTCGACTGGTCCGCCTTAGTCTTGCGAGTGGGGAAGATGTAGAGGGCTCAGACGTGCCACAATGGACGAAGCGCATTGTAAGATGTTTTGTGGCGGCGAGGATGGATGGCCTGAAAGTAACTGTGCTAGAGAAGTTCAGAATAGCTTTTGCCTCCAGTCTCCAACTCACTTTTCTTCCATTCGGAGGAAAAATGGAGTAAATGGAGTCGATCTCTTTCCTCTCAAAAGTTCCGACAAGAAGTATTAATAATTGACAGTGGTAGCAGAGGTTGGAAGAGTTACTTGATCGTTAGGTTAGGCTATTTGACGTAGTGGACTACTAAGTCTCATAAACCAACAGTCACCAGGGAAGGCTGTCCCCCAAGGTCACTGATAGAAGTATTGAACTGTACAGGTATGCAAGGGAGATAGCTTGAGGATTCGTAGAGGTTTGTCAAGGGCAAAAGATTACTCGGGTAAGGGTATTTATTACGCATATTTATATTAGTTCCATAGCTTTATCTAATGGACAAGAACGTTCTTCATACGTTCTCACTAGACATTGTGAAGATGCGTAGTTTAGAAACGTCAATGGATGAATGTGGTGTAAGAGGTTGGCCTCAATAAATTTTAAACCTGGTGAATGTGAATAATAATGGTGAATTATATAATATTTTTACACTTATTTAAATTGATTTAATAGATTAAAAAGTTTATCAAATGGAAACGTTACTGGTTGTGATTTATTGGAAGCATTGGTAATAATAGCACCATTAGTGTCAAGAATTCATTACAAACTATATCGAATAATCAATTTAATGGTGGATTATATTCATATAATCGTGACAACGAGCAACCGGGGGGGGGGGGAGTGCATTGCCCATTGGGAGGGAACGGGAGGGGGCAGTTGGACAGAGCGAGAGATAACCAAGCCGCACCTGCAACACATCACACCCTTCCCAGAAATGCTCCCGTGGTCTCTCAGCCCAACCCAACCCATCCCATCCCATCCTATCCTCCTCCTTTTTTGGTGTGGTCAATCCTACCAATATGTAGTAATGGAACCCCGGTAAGCATGTTTGTGTATACGGAGAAAACGAAGCAAAACAAAAACGAACTTAATATTCCTCGGCCTAACACACAATGTAGTGTGCATTAAGCCTAGGATGGTTAGGTTTTAACACTTTCCGGTTTGTCCAAATTTAATAGTACAAAAGTCGACTATTTGCTGGCTCAATAACGACATATTTGTACATTCCGCCACATCGGTACTAAAAGTACTCTTTACTTTAGGAGGATGGGCAGCTCGACCTGTGTGCTCCCCGCAGCTCGGGGTTCTTGATGTCATGGGTACTACTAATAATGGTGGTGTAAAGGGTTATCTAAAGATTTGTCAAGAATTTTTTTTTTGTTCAGATATCGGCGATGGGCCGCGACATGCTGACAGAATTGACAGTTCAGTCAATATTGCGGGACGTTGGGCGGACTGAAGGAGTGCGAGGACCAAACATGAATAAGCCGTGCTTGCAAGCAAAAGTTGCAGTTGGGTGCATAATGATCATTGTAGGCAGATATTGACAGCTACGCTGTAGGATATACTGAAACGACGCTGACAAACGTTAGTGGTATATAGTGGTCGCGAGAGGTAATTTATCAACGAATCCCCTAGGAGAGGAGAGACTGAACTGCACATAGCCGAGGACGTGCTAAAGACGATAAAGCAGTGGTGGTGGTGGTAGAGGGACGAAGTGTGTAGGTGCACACTCCTCCCTCACATAAAGGAAGAGGGGTAGTGTGGGTGGAGAAGGGACTAGTTTGAGTGGTGGTGGTGGTGGAGGAAGGAAACAGCGTCGCCATGTTTCCTTGATAAGTTTGCGTTTTTCTTGAAGGTTCCGGAAGCGTGCTTCCTGGAGGGAGGCGAGACGAAATGTACTAATTGTCTAAAAGAGATGGGACGGCTATGGCAAATTAGCGAAAGCGGCGGCCTTGGGAGCGTTTCATAACTAGATAAAGTTATTAGGTTTCCTAAGATGGCTCTGCGGGGATGCCCCGCCACCATCTTAGTAATGTTCCCATCTTGAACGCCAACTACCACCCACACTGGCTCTCTAAACCCACTAGTTTTGTTTTTGCTCTAATTGGCGTCCACCTATCTATTTTAATTTGTATTATTTTGGAAAGGTTCATTGTTTCCTTTAGCCTGGGGTTTAATTGCTCGTTTGCTCTCTTATACTTTTGCACACTTGTTTGTGCAAACATTTTGCCGATTCCTATAAATTTCTAGGAACTATGATTTCTAGAAATCATGAGGGTAAGGGGAGATTTAGCTGTGGTTTGTATTAGCTGATGTGCAGATCAAACCGAAGTTTTCCGAAGGATATTCATGGGACAATGAAGCATAAGTAACGGCTGATGGCCCTGTGGTGACTGTCGGTGCCGTCTAGCAGTGCCACATGGGTGTCCGGTAACTTGGGTCGATGCTCACTCACGGATTCTTCGATAATTACCGTTGGTCTTTGTAGGGTGTTGATATATTGCACAATGAAACGACAAAGACGGCGGAATAATTATGGATATCGTTTAGGGTCAATTGAAGAAAAAATGGAAAAGGGAGTGGAAGCGAATAACTCTAGACTGGGAGGCAGGAAATGTGCATATCAAAGGAAATGAGGACGGCTTTGTATGAGTGAGACGGTTGAGTGTTTTATTTTTTTCTGGCGGGCATTATTCAGTTTTTAAGACATCTTGGAGGTGATGGGTGTTAGCGCGCATTCCCACAGTACAGTGGTAAGTGTTGGCCCACTCTCCCCCACTACTACTACTACTCTGGCGATCGTTTTGGAGTCAGAAATAGAAGCAGGGGTTACCTTGCGGGGTTGTCCATCCTCTTGATGTTTACTCTCGCCCTTCACCCGCTGCGCATTTTCATGGTTTACTTGAAAACAACGATCAGGGTTAATTTGGGTTACAATGGCATTTTCTTATAAAGGGGGGGGGGATGAGAGAGGAGTAGCAGGGGGAGGAGAAGAGGAGGAAAAATGGGGAGAGGAAACGAGGAGGATGGGGGAGAAGAGAGAGGAAACGTGGGGGGGAGGGATGTGTAAATTCTGAATAATTGTGCTATACAGTACTATTACTTGTATGATATTTCTGGTTCAGTGTTTGGGGCGGTGTGTTCGTCATCCTGGTGTGTGAGGGTGATGGTGGGCAGAGTAAGGGTGTGGTGGTGGTGGTGGTCTCCTAATGGCCATTGGGGAGGGGCGCTTCGTATGATGACAATTAGTGGCCTTTATAACTGAGATTAACAACGTATTAAGAATTAAGTGTGAAATGCAGGGGGGAGGGGGGATGCTGGTGATAGTGTGGGTTAAAAGTCGTTGGAATAATCTTTCCTTCTGTACACTGCTCTTCTCGGTGGCTTGGACAGACACGGTTAAGCCGCCTTAAAGCCTGCTAAGTGCTTCTCTCTTCCAGCATGTTGTAGATCTTGTCCTTCATATTTTCATTAAGTAATAAAATACTGAAATTTTAGCAGGAAGTTCAAGCATGCTAGTGCTCTTTATTTGTCTCCAGTAAAATTGAAAGCATGTATCTTATAGTTAGTAACCTTGAATAGTTTAATGAAATTTGTACCCTAAAAGTCATAATTAAATGTAGATAAGTCAGCTTGTGGACGAGGCAGTGGACCCATCATTAATATTTTGGTCGCCCTGTCTGCCAGCCTCGACTTGGTAATCATGCTGACCCTATTTTCTTTTTTCCCCAGAATGACGCCTACGGCGTTTCAACGACTATGACAACCAACCTAGAAGAAGGTACGTGGAGAACTTGTGGTTTGATCCTTGTAGAGTTAAGACGTCTCTAATCTATTTATAATGAAGGGTCATTCCAGGACTAATAGTGGTCATTTGAAATGACAAACATAAATAAGAACATAATGAAAACTACAGAGACCTATTGACCTGTAGATTCCCATTATATCACCCAAACAAATTATGTCTAACCTACGCTTGAAACACTCAGCGACCCACGCCTATTATGCCACCCAGTAATTTGTTCCATAAATCAACTAAGTAAATGATTAAGTTGTAATAACATTTACTTAAACTGTCAGTTTATNCCTTTTCTAGTCTCCTTGTCCTTTTTCAGGTACGGTTTCAATGCTGGGGATGCATATTCAAGAGTGGGTCTCAGTATATAGGCCCGGAAAACCATGCATGCGTGTGTTTCGTCGTGTGTGTCGTCGTCGTGTCGTGTGTGAGGGGAGAGGATGTTTTTTTTCCCTATAGTCAAGAGTTCACATAGTTGATAGAGCGTCAGTTTGGGCTTTGTACTTCTTGTGTGATCAGGTAACAGTATACCTTAATAGAATGACAAGGTTGTGCCCCCCCCCCCTTTTGTTACTTTGCTACCTTGGTACACGTTGTGTAGAATGTGTTGTCGTCTGTGGTGGATGTCGGTTGCTGGCGACTCCAGCTAGAGCGGGTTATGTTGGTTGGTGAGGAGGAGTCGACTTGGAGGGAGGTGGGAAAGGTGTAGAGATCTGCCTCCAGTGATCCCCCGGGGGGTATTAATATCGCTCCTGCTCCTGCCTCACGCACCCTTAATGTTTTTTCTCCTCTCGTAAAGATGCTCATTATGGAGTTGAGCAGTTTTTAGTGCTCTTTACCCAACCCATTTGTCACCACCCCACCACCTCCCTTCCCTCCCCTTTAGTCTGGGATCCCTGTCTCGTCCTCACCCCTCACTAACGTGTTTTACCCTTACCCACGAGGGGTTTAGTTTTTCTACAATGGTTTCCTTGACTAGACTGCCTAGTGGTCATAAAAGTTCTTATTGGAACCCCCATAAGACACCCCTCACCTTTGGAGCAATTACGTCATTCAAATCTCCAGATAAATTAAATTTGTTCGTAGGCATGAGGTGAAGAAACTCCCTACAAAGCTCTGTGCCTAAATAACCCCCCGACTAATGCAGTGTTTGACGCTTCACACTGTTAACGCGTAAGACGAAATGCCATTTTTTTTATTCTTGACGTGAAGTAGCCTATGCCCCGAGTGTGACAAATCTGTTTTCAGCGAGAGCTGGTCTCCCCCCCCCCCCCTCTCTTCCTGGTGCCCCTGCATTGGCGCACACCAGGATGATCGATCTATTGTGAAGTACCTGGGCATCGCTGGGGTTAAAGTGGAACACCCCGCTGCCACCAGGACCTGCACGCATGCACTGTGGCCCCCTCACACTGCTACCAACCAACCTCACCATCTGCACGAACACAACTCTTCCACCCAGAGCAACGCTCACTGGAGGCAGCCATACAACCGCCTGTTCCCCTCTTCAACTTTTCCTGCTTCCCTTACACTAGTTCGGTCATTAGCTAAAGTTATTGTTAGTGCATTTATAACGTTGTGTGTGTGTGTGTGTTGTGTGTGTGTGTGTGTTGTGTGTGTGTGTGTTGTGTGTTTTGTGTGTTAGTGTGTTACGAAGTAATTACCGACGGACAGTTGAAGGAACTTTCCCAAACACTGAGGCTTGCGAAGAGTGGTGGTTCATTCGCCCCGAGCAACCGTAGACACGAAGAAAGATTTTTCCTTTTTTATTAACATGAAAAAGCCAGTTATTTTACTTTCTCCTTGTTGCTCCTTCCTTCTTGCCAGCTCTCCTAGTACTCTTTTGGTTCCTTGTTACTTCCTTTGTCGCCGGTGACGCCTGAAATAGATATCGGGTTAGACAGGTTTAGTTCATTTAGCACAGTCCCTAGATCGCCCGCCATCCAGTATGTGGTCACCTAGAGGTGCTTCCGGGGCTTAACGTCCCCGCGGCCCGGTCGTCGACCAGGCCTCCTGGTAGTGGAAAGAGGTACATAATGAGCTCAGGGACTGAACCGCAAAATTCATTTGGCTTAGCAAGTTAGTCTTGATAAGCTAGTTACAAATTGTAATTATATTGTTAAATCATTACTTTGTTTGACCTACACATGTTCAAGTCTCTATTCTAAGCAACTTGCATATGTGGTGAGCTAGCGTAACAATGGATATCTTTACCCTTCATACACTCCCCCCCCCTCCTTTTCTGCCCTCCACATCCAGTGGGCAGTGGTGGATAGGTTAGTCAGGTTATCTTGATTTCGGGGCTTAGTGTCCCCGCGGCCCGGTCCTCGACCAGGCCTCCACCCCCAGGAAGCAGCCCGTGACAGCTGACCAACTCCCAGGTACCTATTTACTGCTAGGTAACAGGGGCATCAGGGTGAAAGAAACTGCCCATTGTTTCTCGCCGGCGCCCGGGATCGAACCCGGGACCACAGGATCACGCGTACAGTGTCCGCTCAGCCACCGGCTCCCCCAGTCGTCCATAATTGTTATCTACAGTTAATATACTGGGCGATATTTAGCTTGGCATAATTGACTTGTCGAAAGTACCTCATGTCAAGAGTCCCTGTGACAGTGATTGTGATTTGATTACAATTTCTCGCTAGTTATGACTGGATTAACCTGAACAATAAGGATGAACTTAAAGAAGTCTTTAAATATCTTGTAGTTTATTTAAAAGATATAAAAAAATTAATCGGGCACGCTTGAGCAGTTTGTTGCACAAATTTAATAAAGGTGTGAGCAGATGTGAACGTTTAACGCGGAGCAGCAGCAAAAACGTGGACGTTAATTGGCTTCGCGTGCAACCTGTCCTCTTACAAAGAACGTATGCGTTGCTAAGGCCAAAAATTGTCGTACTAGAAAACTGAAGCGGCTCGCGGAAGTGACACACTGTCCCATTTTCTGTTTTGGGTCCTCTGGCTTAGTCTGTTAGGAGAGGACACTTTTAAGTTAATCGTTTTCTTGACGTTTTGAAACCATAAGAGGACGGGCTGTTCCATGAGGGGTGCATCAGTGCCAGTAACGGCATTCATCTTTTTGCCAGCAGCAGGTTGGGAGTGGGAGATAAGGTTTTAAGGTGAGGCGGAAGCCGCCGATTCGCTAACTCCTTGCTAACGGCACGAAGGTGTTCACTGGACCACACTTACCTTTATGCTGTGCTAGGATAGTCGTTGGCATAGTCTTCACGTCTTAAGAGTGGCTGCCCACTCTCACAGGAAGTGGGGGGGGGGGGGGAGCGGCAGACCACCACCGACCAAGGAGCCGGTCGGCCGAGCGGACAGCACCCTCGACTTGTGATCTTGTGGTCCTGGGTTCGATCCCAGGCGCCGGCGAGAAACAACGGGCAGTTTCTCGTTCACCCTATGCCCCTGTTACCTAGCAGTAAAATAGGTACCTGGGTGTTAGTCAGCTGTCACAGGCTGCTTCCTGGGGGGTGGAGGCCTGGTCGAGGACCGGGCCGTGGGGGCACTAAAAAGCCCCGAAATCATCTCAAGATAACCTCAAGATAACCTTGCACCATAGCAAAAGGTCTGCAAAATAGGCTAGCGTGCCCACGCAAGCAGTTGGTGTTTTATAATGTGAAGTGGCGAGACCTGCGAGGATGGTGTTAGTCAAAGACGTTAGTTAATTAACGACGGTGGGACGTTATTATCGGCTGTTAGGTGATATGGTGATTTATGAAGATTAAGCCACCCTCTAGGTGGCACGGGCATGAACGCCCGTAATGCTGTTAGGTGAAACATTCAGGTATTTTGTACAGGCAGCTAAGAGGTGGTGTACACCGTCCGTCAGCATCTGGTAGTGCAGTGTTTGATAAATCTTGCAAATGATGATTATGGCGCGTGATGGGCTCCATCAACCTATGGGAATGCATTTACAATTCCGAAGGTTCAAATTAGCACACTTACCCCTATCTCATAAATATTTCCCTCCGTGTTAGTGTTTGCACCTCGCCCGACTAAGGGAGTTTTTTTTCTACTAGAAGTCTTGCTTATCCTTACCTGTTGGACCCTCCCAGTGTCCCGAGTTGCCTTGGGGCGTTCAGTTTCCTGTGCCTGGGGTCACTGCTGACCTTGAAGATGACGTTCCCCATGTTGGTGTTGTGGGGTTGATCAAGTAGATGGTTATTCCTTTTGATAATTTTATCTTAAAATTTATGTACTTTATATTTAGTATCTTTATTATTTCACTTTGTGTCAGATACAAGGGGGACAATTTAACAGGTGGCCCAGTTCTCTGTACTTAGGGGTTCTGTTTTGGGTAATTGCCTGTGTGGCAAAGCCACCTGTATGTCCAAGAGTGGTGTTAATGTAGGTATTAGCCAGAGTGGTGGTGGTTTTAGATTTAGCTACTCGGAACAAAGTTGCAAGCAGCACGGTCTATGGTGAGCCCGTCGCACTTACCTGGCACAGGAGCTGTGCGTTAGCCAAGGTTGATAAGTTTGGGCATAAATAATATAGACCGATGTTCATTGGCGGCATAAGTACGTGCGTAAAATTAAGCACACTTATTGGGGAGGAGACGGGTAGGGGGAGAGCTCCAGTTGTTCATACTTATACCTGGATATCTAGAAAGGGTTCTGAGAGTTGTTCAACTTTCCTTATATGAGGTACTTTTGTATTATTTTGATTAGTTTTAGTCCCCACAATGGCTATCAATTGTTTTAAGCCAGTGGCAGGTAAGGCATGTGGTAATCCCTGATCGAGGGTGGTGCCTAGGCTTGCTCGACAAGGCTGCTGACATGGCTGCTGGCGTATGCATCACAGGCTGTCATCCAAGCAGCATACGGTAAACAATCCCAGCTTGTTTATTTAAGGAGTATAAACATTGATCACAAGATGCTTCTTGCTAGTTAGGGGGGATAATAATCCGATCATAGTTAGATTGCTTGTTTTAGTTGCCAGAGGTTGTGGCTAAGTAGTGCTATTTAAATATTTTTCGGTTCATTTTGTGTGAAAATTCCGTAGTGTGGAATTAATTCACTTACAATTGACAAGGACAGTATTAGCGAAATTAATCTATTCCAAAGATATAGTAGTTTATCTCTGCGGCGTTGTGTTGGCTTGTTACTCTCGCCGAGGTTTAACCAGATGCAAAAGGTTAAAAGAAACCTTTTAACCAGATGCTCTGTGTATTGAGAGAGGGGCGTCAGAGGTAGAATTACTGATCGACAGAGCAAGAGTACACGATAGCATTGTGTGAAACTGATTCGGCTTCAGTGGAAACGAAACCTCGGGAACTGCTCCTGATATCTTTAGGTATATTCAAATTCTCACTCTGACAACTTATTAAGCTTGAACTACACTGTTAGTGGGCATTGTTCCGACATTGATATTAAAACATTAGTGGGACTTTAGCACACTTATCTCCCTTAAGAGATGTAGTTCTCCCCTAAACGTGGATGTAGTTTAAGGATGTTAATGTTTAAGTGTTGGTGGTGAATTATTGATGACATGTTTTTCTGGTCCCTCAGGTGAGTAGCGACCTGATGAGCGACGCGTGCGAGGCTTCTGGAGAGGGCAGCACTGTAAGTACCTTCCTCAAGTAGGACCTTACACAGATCCTTGCTATCACGCTCCTGCACACGCGCGCTCACACACTCACACCGTGGGCTTGTATCCTGTATGTACATACACCCCCGTTCCCTCGCTTCTCCGCAACCTGGGTCCAGATTCACGAAGCGGTTACGCAAGTACTCAGGAACGTGTACATCTTTCCTCAATCTTTGACGGCTTTGATTACATTTATGAAATAGTTTACAAGCATGAAAACTTGCCAATCAACTGTTACTGTTATAAACAGCCTCCTGGTGCTTCAGAGCTCATTAACTGTTTAATAATTGTAAACAAAGGCGCCAAAGATTGAAAAAAAAGATGTACAGGTTCGTAAGTGCTTGCGTAACTGCTTTGTGAATCTGGCTCCTGTTCCTTAAGCAGTGTTCTTTGCTGTTTTGCCATTCAGCCCTGCTTCACCGCCCACAACTACCTACACACGCACGAAACACACGCAAAACGCACACGCCATTGCTTTATATGCTTCTGCTCAGTCTTCAGCTTCTTTGTTTTGTTATACTTTTTCGTGGTTCTGGATTGCCTATTGAAATAAGTATCAGGTAAGTGTAGATATGTTGAAGGAACTATAGATAAGGATAGAATGGTCTTGCAGGTGGGGCTAGTCGAGGCATTTTAGCCGGGTAGTGCGTGGTGTTTAATATTAAACTTGTGGTAGAAAATGGTAAACAAAAATTGAACTTGAAACTAGTAGGTGATCAAAGGATGTGGGTGTTCAGTGGTGACGCTACAAGAGTTGCGAGGCGATTGTCTTATCTTGACGCTCGTAGTTTTTTTTGTCAAATAAATTAAGTAAGAAGGCGGTGCCACTTTGGAGTGGTGACCGCGCCCCTCTGCCCTCCCACACGCCCGACGCCCACGGACCGCTCGCCCACGAATCCAGTGCGCGGTCCCTCCACCACAAAGCCTCGCCCATGAGTCGTGTCTATATCGGGTTTCCGTTTTTAGACCTGGGCAATGTGAGCCAAAGAGCGTTGTCGATGTTGTTTTATATCTATATAATTAGTAGAAACTTCACTTGCTTCGAGGGCGGCAGGTGTGTGCTCATCATACTACGTGGATGCGAGTGGTGGCTGCCCTCCCCCGTTGGCCTCGCGGCTGCTGCCCTCCCCCCGTTGGCCTCGCGGCTGCTGCCCTCCCCCCGTTGGCCTCGCGGCTGCTGCCCTCCCCCGTTGGCCTCGCGGCTGCTGCCCTCCCCCCGTTGGCCTCGCGGCTGCTGCCCTCCCCCAGTGCTGTTTGAAGCTACTCTTATTTTAAGCTTCATTGATTCTCAACCAGCTCCCCCTGGGAGTCGGTCTTTTTGTTAGTAAGTTATACAGGGCTGAATTTCAGGCTATTTTTGTATGTGTGTGCAAATTAACTCCCGTGTGGATATATGGAAGAGGCAAGTGTGTGGGGGTTTGCCTTATCGCTCTGTTGGGAGGTTGGCGTTACTTTCTGAGAGCACATTGCCTCATAACACGTGCCGTGTTCAGATTTTTGTTTGTAGGGTTAATTGACGCACTAATGTGTTTACAAAATTACTTATGTCTGTTACTGAAGAGAAACATTATATTAGGCTACTAGAGCAAGCAGGTCATGCAAAAATTGGAACCGATTCCTTCGGTTTTAGAGCGGGGATTGTTGGGGTCCAGGAAATCATTGGCGAATCTGACTAGGTCAGATTCTGATTGATCTGTTGTACTCTGGTTAAGTTTTAGCACTACTGTTTGAACGAGTGTTCAAATTAGAAATTATATTAAGGCCCCCTTTCTAGTTCGCTCTCGAGTGCACCACAGTGGTGATAAATGCTTTGGCGTCATTGTTAAAACATGTAGTGGAGCTCGTACACATGCGTATGCGATAAAAATTTCCAAATGACTAAAGGCAGCGACATTTAGCATGGGGAGAGTTTGACAGAACTGTAAACAAATAGTCAGTCACCCATTAAAAGCTTGCCATGGGATTTAAGCAGCAATTTGTCCATCCAGGTTTTTAAATTGCGTGAAGGGGTTGTGAGGGGTATTCGCGTGACTGCCTGAGCGTGTACTTGATGTGGACAGGCAGCGCACAAGATAAAAACAGCCCTCATTTATGTTTGCCCGACCCACAACAATGGGTGGACAAGCTGGGGGCCGGACCACTGCTCCCCTCACTCACTCCTCCTAATTTTCAACGCTGCTTTCTGCTCTTTATAATTTTGGGGTTGTTTTGTTGTTATAATGTGAGTATTTTTTCCTTTGGACATTTTAAAAACGCTTTTACACATTGATGATTCTTATCTTTTAAGAAATAATGAACGTATGGAATCCATCTTAAATTGGCATTTAGTGGTAACGTGACTTGTTAAGGCAGTAAGTATCGCGAGTGGTTGTAGCCAGTATCGTCGACTCCAAAGGGGATTATTGCCAAGAGCCCACGTTTGCTCTGGCCTTTACACGGCCCATGCCCCTAAGGCGGCTTACTGTCCCTCAGCTTATAACCTCGACTGCAGCAAGTTTTTCAGAATATTTTATTAAGAGTTCTCTTGGAGGTGTGTGTGTGTGTGGGGGGGGGTGTTATAAAGTTGTACAGCCTTCCCTTTCACGCTGTAACGTTTTGTGTACGGTTAGGCTACTTACGTAGTTTTTTTTAGGCAAATTTAATACTTTCCATAGGTGTACTTTCAATATGAACTTTACCAAAAAGTACACATGAATTATTTATCTAAAGGAACAACTTTGCTCTTTGTTGATGAGGTGGACTCTGGTGGTAATTGGCAACGTAGAGGGTGACTCCAGATAAGATGTTTTTGTTGTTGTTTTGTTGTTTAGCGCAGTAGCGACCTTAACGAGGCTTGAAGGAAGAATTGGTGCAGGAAGGGTTAAGCCCCGCCCCCTGGCCCTCTTCTCGCAGCCGCTGGCAAGTGGAAGCATAGCGGACTCTCCAGCTTAGCTGGTGACTTGCGTCACCCGCCCTTACAAGTGTACACACAGCTGTTGCCGTCATGAGACCATGACACACCTCATTGCATAGGTTTTGATAAGCTGTAGTGATGGAGAGTGCACCGAGGGTTGTGAGGGGGAGACGGGGTGTAGTTGCGGCAGCGGAGGTAGAGGACAGTAGAGATCAGGTGACGCAGCAGCTGCAGCGGATCAATGTTGTGTCCAGGTTCACCTGGGCGCCCACTTCTGGACGCTCTTATCTCGCGCACCTACGCTCAGTGGCCCGCTCTGCTCCTCTGAAGTATGATGTACACGCTCTGCTCACTCTGAAGAAGTACGTACACGCTCGCTCACTCGCTCAGGTTTCGGCTTTTGTATACGAATTAACAATCAATTTAGCAAGCTTATATCGATAGTCTTGCCAGAAGAGCAGCCTTAAAATTTAAGACGCCCTTATTTATAAGTAAATAATTTCGTAAAATATCTACCAGAAAGTTTATTTATTTGTCACGTCATTGTAACCTTCTCGAGTTTCTGCCCGAAACGCTATGCGTATTAGTGGCTTTGCAAGACTGTAAAAACACCAATGCTATGTACTCTCAAACCCAATGTACCTTCTTGTAAATAAATAACAATTAATAAATATGGGTAGGTAATGGTACAAGTCTCATCCCTGTCCGTGATTTTTAATCTTTATGGAATAGGATTATCCTTTTTAGCTGGCTTTATGAGATGGGATTAGATTTGCATTCATTACAGTTGTTGACAGTTTCTAAGGCACTTACATCCTAGAGTCACCCAATGGTGTTCGTGACTGGGTGTTTATTTCCCCAATGGTCGGGCTGTTTACCAGGCCTTCTTATTGACGGCCTGATGACCCAGGTTGTAAGTGCTAGCAAATGCCTGCCATTGGTACCACATGGGTTTCTTGTAATTTTGCTTGTAATTAGACTCTAGAGTACCATAAGAGAGTACCATGATAATGACACGTACTCGCCTAGTCATGCGTGAAGGGATTGAGGTTTGGCTCTTTGGTCTCCCTTCTCAACAGTAGGGTTGACACATCATCAGGCACCGCCACCTTTCTGATGGTTAGCTCGTTACTTTTAACGAGCGGCCAGCATTAGTGCTCTAGCCCCGTCCTTACCTCAAGTTGGTTCCGGGGGTCACTGGCCAGGTCCCTCAAGGCAAGTCTGCTAGTCCAGGCTGTTGGATGCAGTCCAGGTGGTAATGGATGTGTTGCATCTATAGGCTGCTACAAAATCAAGCCTGGCCAGGAGCCGGTCGGCCGAGCAGACAGCACACTGGACTTGTGATCCTGTGGTCCCGGGTTCGATCCCGGGCGCCAGCGAGAAACAATGGGCAGTTTCTTTCACCCTATGCCCCTGTTACCTAGCAGTAAAATAGGTACCTGGGTGTTAGTCAGCTGTCACGGGCTGCTTCCTGGGGATGGAGGCCTGGTCGAGGACCGGGCCGCGGGGACACTAAAGCCCCAAAATCATCTCAAGATAACCTCCCCTCCTCCCTAATCTCATCCCAAATCCTTATCCCTTCCAAGTGCCATATAATCGTAATGTCTTGGCGCTTTCTCCTGAACGTTCCCTTAGATTGGGCAACGGCTATAGCATTACTGGTTGATACCTGGTTGATGGGGTTCTGGGAGTTGTTCTACTACCCAAGCCCGGCCCGAGGCCAGGCTTGGGGAGTAAACAGACACTACTAAACAGTGATAATTTCCAGGTACTTGGGTATGGTAAAAATGAACTTAAGCGATGGAGTCGTAGTGAACATGAGTCGACAACCCAACTCACAAATCTGAAAATGAAGAAGCGACGACGTTTTGCTGTTCTGGACTTGATGATGATCCTGGATGGACCGAAACGGTTCATCATTTTCAGATTTGAGTGTCCCAACCCAAGTTTTGGGTTGGGACTCTAACGAAATGCAGATGGTATGGTACTATAGGTTGGCCCCCCTTTAGGTACTGTAGGTTGGATAGGTAGAGTACGGAGGGGGGGGGGACCAACCGAGCTTATCCTGGTGACTTATGTACGCGCGCACAAGTGAGTTTGTGTGTAATTACCCAAGTGTTAAGTTACACTTGGGTAATTAGACACTTATCGCTTAGGTAGTTCTCATCCTGTAAGTGTAGTTGGAGGATGAAAGCTACGTTCGTGGTGTCCCGTCTTCCCAGCACTCTCATATAGTATAGTGCTTCGTAGCTACTGACGGTTTTAGCCTCCACAACCTTCTCGCTTGTTCCAACAATCTACCACTGTTTGTGAATGAATTTTCTTATATTTCCTCGGGTGCTTTGTTGAGTTGGCTTAAATCTATAAGCTATTGTAGATCTATAAGCTATTAAATCTACAATCTATTGTTCTTGAAGTTCCAGATCTCAAGAATTCCTCCTTATCAATTGTATCGATTCCCGGTATTTTGTATGTAATGTTAATATAGCTTCTTTCATCTATAACAGGCATATTTAATGCCAAATATGAGACTTTGGCATATTTAATGCCTCTAACCTCTCCTCGTAGCTCGTCTTTGTTCCGGAAGCTATTTAATTGAAGTTTTTGCACCTTATCCAATTTTTGTTGCGATATGGGCACCATACAACCTGTGTGTGTGCCTGGGGGGGGTATGGGGGCGTGTTTGGCAGGCAGTGGTGCACAAATGCGGTGAAGATGAGAGTATAATGGTGAAAGATGAGGCAGCTGTTTTTTTCCCACAAGAAATATGAACGAACTTGTGGAGCAACAAGCTGACGTATATCAGAAAGATTTGTACTGGTGGCGAGGGTGTGAGATGCGTCAGAGGTGAGACTCGTGAAGAGCAGTAAAGTGTGGAGCTGCCCGCATGGGTTCAAGGTGAAACGCAGTCTAGGTGCGGGCTTCAGTTACTAAACAGTAGTATTATACACTATTATAACATGCGGGTTTCCTTAACATTTGTTTGATTTGGTTGGGTGGATCATGATTCAAGGGGGGTGGGGGTGTTGTCCTTGTCTTTAGACGGGCGGTAAACCCGATTGCATAATGACTTGGGCTGTACATAATGTTTAAAAATATTTATAATAATCTAAAGGTTATGTGCTCTTTTTAATAAAGACATTTGAAGGTCCAAAACGTGTGTTGTCCGGACGAGCAGGTTTTGGCGGAGGTAAGGATTCACCTGCCACAGCGATGAGAGTTTTAGCATTTAACAGAAGTGGCAACCAAAATAGTCGAGCGGTGCGTGTTTCCTAAATTTACGCGCAGCCAGTCTTGGCGTGCGTGTATTACGTTCATTTATAAATCCTTTTTGTGTCCTGGAATAGTCTTCTTGGCATTTTGCTAGCGCATGTTTCAGAAGAGGGAACGGTAATAGAGCAGCGAGGGCGGTGTTGAGAGTAATAATAAACCTTAGCATGCTGGGAATAGTGACACCACCTCCACTGGTTGGGAAACTTCCTCCCCCCCAACCCTCATTGAACCCTCATTCCTTCCCCCCTCATCTAAGTCTTCCTTCCTCCCCCCCTCCCCTGCTATAACCCGTCCCTAGTCCAGTGAAGCGCGTAACTTGGCAAGGACGAAGACGCGGATAGTATATACGGCCACACTGGCGATGGTTTTATGTTCCTGCCACAGCTTTGACTCCACCTACTAAACTGTCACGCATTAACCATGACTACAAGCGTGAACAAGGTGTTGACTTTGCTGGCAGGGAGAACTTATTTTTAAATAAAAAGATGAACTTAAGCTGCGCGGTGAAATGTAAACCTTAATAACGGATTGTAATCTTTCTAGTTGATTATTTGATTTAGTGGGAGTATCGCTGAACAGCACTTGACAGACCAGAACGTCAGGAGCAAATGCAGTTACATATTTTAATCAAACTAAACGCATTACCAGAAGAAACTCTTAAAAGCCATAAATCGTGATGAAATATGCTGATATTTTGCACGCATAACATGTAGCTCCACTGATCAGGTTCCCTTTTCAGACTAAGAGAACATTCGACACGTCACTACTACTTATTGGCTGATTATTTCTCTACTTATGCAACAGCTCGACTGTCTTGTGTTAAGGGAAGTAATATTTCAATACTTTAAGAATGAAAGTAACCGCAGCAGGTCTATTGGCCTACACAAAGCAGCCTTTATGTATTCTATTCACCTGGGCTATCCATTATTTATAATTCATTATTTATATAATGAATTAGTTCATTATTTATAGCCCTTTTATATCTTAAGTTCATATATTTGTTAACCTCTTGAAACAATAAAGTGATCCCCCATAAATGATGATTTCTGTAATTTCTTTATAGATAACGACCTTATTTCCAAAAAATATTTACCCAGGTCTTTTCTGAATCTAAACTTGTCCAATTTATCCATTGGGCAACTCCACTCATGATCGGTATTGATCGTCGACCCTAAAACACACTATTCATTTCTGTCGTTCTCGCCGGGATCTTGAGCAAAAATAAATATTAAAATTATTTTCCCACGTACCCAGAATGAGCGCAGTCCTATTGTCGCTTGATCTGCATATGATATGACCCGCATAAGATTTTGGCTGTGAATGCTCTTTATTTTTTTTGTTAAATATTTTGATAATACACATGACTGCATAGCTCGCCAAACAGTGATTATGTTAACCTACGTAAAGAAGCACAGTCTAAAATACTGCTTTTTTGTAGTACAGTCTTGTACAGATCGATGTTTTAGTGGTCTTGAAAAATTGGGGAAAGTGCTGTTACTGCATATTGTCAGATGTGCTTAACTCTGCAGTGCATCTCTGTGACCACTTTGGCACCCTTGAGTAATTTGTGAATTCTAAGGCGATAAATTGCAGTGGTGACTGCAAAGTTGCATGAAAGTGAGATGTAGTTTCAGGAGATAAGCTGCTGGGTTATTTCGCGCTAATCTCTCTGCGTCTTGTTTGTTGTAGCAACAGGTGAAGACCGCCAGCACCATTCACACGATATTCTTCAACTTACGGTTTGGCCACACTAGCCAAATATCGCCTGTGGGCGAGCAACAGCACGGATGTTGGATGCCGCCACACCTTGTATCTGGATGGGATGCTGGGAGTTCTTGTACTCCACAAGCCCGGCCTGGGGCCAGGCTTGACTTGAGAGCTTTGTCCAACAGGCTGTTGCTTGGAGCGGCCCGCAGGCCCACATATCAACCACCGCCCGGTTGGTCCAGCACTCCCTGGTGTTAGCCGTAACCAGGGCGACGAGGAGGGGTTTGCTGGGGGGGGGGGTTTAGAGGTAATGTATAGTTTTGCCAACAGCAGGTAGTGTTGTCGTGCGGTGTTTTTGCTCGTGAGCAAACCCTGATAATTGATAGGTGAGGCATTCTCATCCATGCAACGGTTTGCTTTTTGACTAAATTTAGGTTAGTGGCAAGCTTATCCTTATCCTTTATATTAAAGTTTAGGGGCTTGACAGCTGAGTGGACAGCGCTTCGGATTCGTAGTCCTGAGGTTACGGGTTCGATCGCCGGTGTAGGCGGAAACAAATGGGGCAGTTTCTTTCATCCTGCTGCGCCTGTTCACCTAGCAGTAAATAGGTACCTGGGAGCTGCTACAGCTGCTACGGGCTGCTTCCTGGGGATGTGTAACAAAAAAGAAGATGCCTGGTCAAGGGGACGCTAAGCCCCGAAATCATGTCAAGATAGACCTCAAGGAGATTCCTGGATTAATGCAATTCCTTTTAAGTATAAACTGGAGGTGCGTAAATGTACGTCTTGTAAATGTGCGAGCAGTTAATTTGTATGCATTATTAGCAAGGAAGTTTATACCAAAGTTTACTGGACAGTGTTACTGGAACCTGGCACGCTATCCTTGCTGTTGGTGAGAACACTTCATTGCTTTCACTGTGTTTCTACTATCGGAAATTAAGAAGCAGGGATAACCAATTTTTTATGAAATTTACCAATGAGGAGGATGGAATTATTATATTTTTACCTACCTTGAGGCGAGTGGAATTGGTAGGTGGCGTGCCGGCCCATTCTCATGAGTGTTCCCAACGTAAAGAAAATGTCGCACTAAAGTGCCCTATCTTAACCTACCAGAGCACCCACGAAAAGAAAACAGGACATTGCCAATTTCGCGAGCCGCTACCATTTTCTAGTACAACCGTTTTTGCCCTTGGGTCAATTATACGTCAAAATGCGACGTGCTATTGGGAGGACGGGACGGGCGTGTAGTGATCTGACAGTACGGAACCCACGCCTGCTGCAGGTCGCGTGGAACATGCAGGAGATGAGTCACAATAACGTGGCTAAAGTGGCACAATCGACTTGAGAATGGTCCAGGACGGACCGAAACGTCGTCGTCCCTTCACCTTCTAGTGTGTCTCGTGGAACATAATGCGCTGATTTCGAGATAATCGTGGCGTTGTAGGTAGACTTAGTTTCACAACGAATATGTGAAAGTGAACTCGTTAAAGGTATGAAGAATAACAAGACGAGGCTGTAGGAAAAGGCGTGGGAACCCATGAAGCAGGAATACAGGTATTCAGTGTAACGTAATATGACTGCTTTTGTTTAACTTCCACTCGCCAACTGTACACTACCCCACCACCAAGTTCTATGTCTAGATTAACATACAACAATAAGTAGCATAACATAAACAGGCTACATTTTTGTTATTAAGGAAGTGGTGCATTACTAGCGAGATATACTAGTGTACTTGCTAGTATACTTGTTGTATGCTCTACAGGTGTTTATGGTGAAGGTTGATGCCCCCTGCACTACACTGTATAGAGCTTCCAATGTGTGACAGAGGCTTGTATGTGTAGCCTAATGAACGCTTTCTTATATTGAAATTAAAAGTGGACAAAACTGAATTGTTGTGGTTAAATCTTGCCTATTGGAATACATGCCCATAGCGAGAATAATAATAATGTGCATTGCCAGAGGAAATAGGATTAAATACATGTTTATTTATGTGTGGAGCAATGGGAATGTTGGGGTAGTGAGGGTAATGGTGATGTAGCGTGTGGGAGTGGCTGCAGGACGTGAAGCTGGCCGGTAGGGCGAGCCAGTCAGCTCTGAGGGGCTGGTGTGGGGGGGGGGTGCTACTGTTTATGGAAACAATGAGGAGTTGATGTGGTGTATTGGTGGTGATTTTGACCTCGCTCCATACTCCCGGGCTGGCCGGCCAGGCCGGATAGGCTGTTGGATCGGGTTTGTTTTTCAAGTTTTTGTGCGTGATTGCTTTTCAGAATTTTGCATTTTGACAACGAATTGCCGCAATGTGAGTGAAAGCAGCACAGCCGGCTGCCACGGAAGGATGCAATTGAGAAGTTGGATGATACCACGGCAAAAGAGATTTGGAGAAGGATAGGAGGGAGGGGGATATGATAAATTGAGCAGCGGAAGAGAGGAAGCAACGTAAGAGTTGATAAAAAGTGCAAGCGTAGGAAATTTTAGAAAAGGGGATGTGGGGAGTGGGTGTAAAATGCGCGAGAGGCATTGGTCATCAAATAGTAATATCTTCTTTTTTATATATCCACGTGTGATTTGTAGGTGGCATGTGTTGCCAGGGGGAAGGGGCAGGTGTTTCTGTTGTGAGCGTCTCGCACGGGAGGGAGAAATGTCAAGGCTTTTAAAGTTACCTTTACCCTACTGAACCTGAACAAGCGGGTAAATGCGTGTGGCGAGTGGCTTGTTTCTGCTTGCTTGGGTTGTATTGTATCGGATAAAACATTAAAATAGTTTGTATAAAAATGGTGATAAGTAGTTGGTATTTCTCTAGCAATTGGGAAGCCGGGCGAATGACTGAATTGGCGTTTGTCGTTTTGCCTTGATATCTTGATTGACTGTTCTTGAGGTTATCTTGAGATGATTTCGGGGCTTTTAGTGTCCCCGCGGCCCGGTCTTCGACCAGGCCTCCACCCCCAGGAAGCAGCCCGTGACAGCTGACTAACACCCAGGTACCTATTTTACTGCTAGGTAACAGGGGCATAGGGTGAAAGAAACTCTGCCCATTGTTTCTCGCCGGCACCTGGGATCGAACCCAGGACCACAGGATCACAAGTCCAGCGTGCTGTCCGCTCGGCCGACCGGCTCCCTATTGTGCACCCCATACTCATCCTGTGAGCGGTAGCGCAAAAGCAGGATGAGTATGGGGTGCACATATCTTATTGCATACTAACCTAAGAGTTGTGGATTTATCTCATATACTCGGTAAAACTATTTGCGTCTTTATACAGTTTTCATGGAATTTGTCTAAATTTGAAGTCTCTGGAATATCCGGGAAAATGCCTTTCCATAACTGAAACTTTAAAGACTTAGTCTATGCATCGTGGAGCAGGGAGATGGCTTTTATTATTGGGTTATTATTTGGAAACTATCTCATGAGAGTTTTGTAATATATGCAATGTTTTCTTACTACAATCCATACAATGTGAAATTTTCATCTTAACGAAATACTTTTATGAAGTTTCAAACTTGACAAATAATTCGATGAGATTTTTGCATGAGGCAATTTATATCAATTAAATTTCAAGAATTGCTTCAAGATTAGTTTTACTGTGATTGTATTTAAACTGCGCGCCAGGCTTTGTGTACAGGATAAGCACAAGCTCTATATTGGAAGTAAAACATTTAAAAGACGTGTAAAGTGTAGGACAATGAAATCTGTACAGCCTTTACGAGGCGTAATGGAATGCGCACTGCGTGAAACATGCAACTTTTGAAACAGAAGTTTGTCACGAGCGTATACTCATTTCCATACCTGTAAATACTGTATATGAGAAGGAACCGTGGGCTATCATCATTATTGTTGCACTAGGGGGGAGGGGCGATAGACAAGGTAAACAAGGACATTCTCTTTATAATAAAATAATGTAGTATTGGATCTCGTTCCCTCGTTGTCACTGGTGTGATCCCTTCTCTACTATCATATCTGCCTTGGCCTCGAAAGGTGGGGGTGGGGGGGGGGCACATTCCGCTCATTTTTCGAGTTTCAAAAAAAGAAAATCAATCGTGGCATAACATACCTTGTTTTTTAATATTTTAACTGTGCAATTGTCTGTTTTCTTATTTTCTTAGCGTCTGATTCTCGACTTGTGCGGTACGCAGTTTAAGGTCTGTTTTTCATACGAAAATAATTATTCCCCATTGGAAGACTTGTATGTTTTTGGTACTTTAAGCGGGTTTTCAACACTCTCTTTGTGGTGATTCCCCCCCCCATCAGCAAAAGATGCCACGAAACTTGTTCCTGCTTCTATCGGCTGTAATGAAAAGCGGTGCGAGGAGAGAGATCTGTTCATCATTATAAAAGCCTGACCTGCGGATACAATAATTTCTGGAACCATTATGGCGTAACTGTAGTAACAGGAAAAATCTATGAATAACTGGTAACGTATTTTGTCCTTCGCGATTTGGTGGAAAAATCGCCATTTCTCCAGAGGCAAGTTATTGTCAGAATGTACAAGTATTATTCCCCCTTTGGTTTGTCTTGCGACACTAGCCATGTAAATCTTCCAGGAATGCGCTTTGATTATTTACGACTGGCCATTTGGGTGCGGGTTTGGACGTGAGGTGATGATAGACAATGTGTGTCGCCTCGTCTCGGGTCGGTGGTGACCGGGTGAGACGAGCTCACTGTCTGCTGACGATGTCAAAAAGAACTTAACAAAAGGTGTCTGATGCATAACACGCTTTAAAACTATTCATAGCTTCATTGGCTCGACACAATGTATTGAACGAAGGCGAATTGGCGTTTGAAGATTTTGGCAAAAAACAAAACTGACTAAAAGATTTAAAAATTCATTGTTCATTTAAATAAATGTGGGCTGTTGATAGAGTAGGGCAGTATACCTCTAGTCAAAATGGTATAAAGCGATTACAGAAATCACAATAGCGTGATGCATCAAATGACCAAATCCACAAGAGCCGTGACTGTCAAGTTCCAAATATACTCAATAACACCTTATTCCTATAAATATATCAAATATTGCAGAAACAACAGTGGAGGTTTTAATTTGACAGTGGACAAGTTCCAGAAGAAGTGGTAAAACATTTTAGTTGTAACGGATATTTGGGCCTGAAAGTTGCTGCAAGCAAACGTCCTTACCAATCTCGCAATTCATGGAGAGCAAACACTAGAAACTGATCTCGGGCTACCTTGTGTTGGTTCCGGGGAGCAACGTCCCCACAGCCCGGTTTCTTTCCTGGTTGTGGTCTGGCCAACAAGACTGTTAAATGCAGCTGCTCGCAGCCCTGCGTATGAACCACAGCTTAGTTGATCGGTGTATATCAAGCTGTTTCGCAATTCCTTTCACTTCCACCAGTGAACCTCGCCGAGATTTACCCAGCAGGTTTTCCCGCGGGAGTAAACTGTTCAGGAATACAGTACTACTGTGCTCCTTGGAAGCCAACCGGAGGAGAAAGTCAATTAGAGGATCGTTGGGAAGATATACGTGGTGCTATGTCTTGCTCTGCGTGTGAAGTAATAGTGGTTGTTTTCCTGATTAGCGAGTTGCTGCCGACTAACGCCTCTAGCCAATTGACGTGGGCTAGGGTGGTACATATGCACACAAATTTAATGCTAGTTAAACGGGTTACTTCCTATTGACGGAGCTGTATGGCTCCGGTGATTTTTTTCTGTGTGGGGGAGAGATGGGGGTTACACATTCTCGCGTAGTTGTGCATATGAGGGTTGAGGTGAAGTTCTTGGGTTCCGTCTCGGCCTTCGGTCGATAGGTGTTAAGGCTCTTCAGTTTTCGAAGATATGTGGAATCTGCCTCCCACTTCACTCTGACCAATTACATTAACTACTCTCTCTCTCCTCTCTCTCTCTNCCCTCACCTTTGGAGCAATTACGTCATTCAAATCTCCAGATAAATTAAATTTGTTCGTAGGCATGAGGTGAAGAAACTCCCTACAAAGCTCTGTGCCTAAATAACCCCCCGACTAATGCAGTGTTTGATGACGCTTCACACTGTTAACGCGTAAGACGAAATGCCATTTTTTTTATTCTTGACGTGAAGTAGCCTATGCCCCGAGTGTGACAAATCTGTTTTCAGCGAGAGCTGGTCTCCCCCCCCCCCCCTCTCTTCCTGGTGCCCCTGCATTGGCGCACACCAGGATGATCGATCTATTGTGAAGTACCTGGGCATCGCTGGGGTTAAAGTGGAACACCCCGCTGCCACCAGGACCTGCACGCATGCACTGTGGCCCCCTCACACTGCTACCAACCAACCTCACCATCTGCACGAACCAACTCTTCCACCCAGAGCAACGCTCACTGGAGGCAGCCATACAACCGCCTGTTCCCCTCTTCAACTTTTCCTGCTTCCTTTACACTAGTTCGGTCATTAGCTAAAGTTATTGTTAGTGCATTTATAACGTTACGTGTGTGTGTGTGTGTGTGTGTGTGTGTGTGTGTGTGTGTGTGTGTGTGTGTGTGTGTGTGTGTGTGTGTGTGTGTGTGTGTGTGTTACGACGTAATTACCGACGGACAGTTGAAGGAACTTTCCCAAACACTGAGGCTTGCGAAGAGTGGTGGTTCATTCGCCCCGAGCAACCGTAGACACGAAGAAAGATTTGTTTTCCTTTTTTATTAACATGAAAAAGCCAGTTATTTTACTTTCTCCTTGTTGCTCCTTCCTTCTTGCCAGCTCTCCTAGTACTCTTCTGGTTCCTTGTTACTTCCTTTGTCGCCGGTGACGCCTGAAATAGATATCGGGTTAGACAGGTTTAGTTCATTTAGCACAGTCCATAGAGCGCCCGCCATCCAGTAGGTGGTTACCTTGAGGTGCTTCCGGGGCTTAACGTCCCCGCGGCCCGGTCGTCGACCAGGCCTCCTGGTAGTGGAAAGAGGTACATAATGAGCTCAGGGACTGAACCGCAAAATTCATTTGGCTTAGCAAGTTAGTCTTGATAAGCTAGTTACAAATTGTAATTATATTGTTAAATCATTACTTTGACCTACACATGTTCAAGTCTCTATTCTAAGCAACTTGCATATGTGGTGAGCTAGCGTAACAATGGATATCTTTACCCTTCACACACTCCCCCCCCCTCCTTTTCTGCCCTCCACATCCAGTGGGCAGTGGTGGATAGGTTAGTCAGGTTATCTTGATTTCGGGGCTTAGTGTCCCCGCGGCCCGGTCCTCAACCAGGCCTCCACCCCCCAGGAAGCAGCCCGTGACAGCTGACTAACTCCCAGGTACCTATTTACTGCTAGGTAACAGGGGCATCAGGGTGAAAGAAACTGCCCATTGTTTCTCGCCGGCGCCCGGGATCGAACCCGGGACCACAGGATCACGCGTAAAGTGTTCTGTCCGCTCAGCCACCGGCTCCCCCAGTCGTCCATAATTGTTATCTACAGTTAATATACTGGGCGATATTTAGCTTGGCATAATTGACTTGTCGAAAGTACCTCATGTCAAGAGTCCCTGTGACAGTGATTGTGATTTGATTACAATTTCTCGCTAGTTATGACTGGATTAACCTGAACAATAAGGATGAACTTAAAGAAGTCTTTAAATATCTTGTAGTTTATTTAAAAGATATAAAAAAATTAATCGGGCACGCTTGAGCAGTTTGTTGCACAAATTTAATAAAGGTGTGAGCAGATGTGAACGTTTAACGCGGAGCAGCAGCAAAAACGTGGACGTTAATTGGCTTCGCGTGCAACCTGTCCTCTTACAAAGAACGTATGCGTTGCTAAGGCCAAAAATTGTCGTACTAGAAAACTGAAGCGGCTCGCGGAAGTGACACACTGTCCCATTTTCTGTTTTGGGTCCTCTGGCTTAGTCTGTTAGGAGAGGACACTTTTAAGTTAATCGTTTTCTTGACGTTTTGAAACCATAAGAGGACGGGCTGTTCCATGAGGGGTGCATCAGTGCCAGTAACGGCATTCATCTTTTTGCCAGCAGCAGGTTGGGAGTGGGAGATAAGGTTTTAAGGTGAGGCGGAAGCCGCCGATTCGCTAACTCCTTGCTAACGGCACGAAGGTGTTCACTGGACCACACTTACCTTTATGCTGTGCTAGGATAGTCGTTGGCATAGTCTTCACGTCTTAAGAGTGGCTGCCCACTCTCACAGGAAGTGGGGGGGGGGGGGGAGCGGCAGACCACCACCGACCAAGGAGCCGGTCGGCCGAGCGGACAGCACCCTCGACTTGTGATCTTGTGGTCCTGGGTTCGATCCCAGGCGCCGGCGAGAAACAACGGGCAGTTTCTCGTTCACCCTATGCCCCTGTTACCTAGCAGTAAAATAGGTACCTGGGTGTTAGTCAGCTGTCACAGGCTGCTTCCTGGGGGGTGGAGGCCTGGTCGAGGACCGGGCCGTGGGGGCACTAAAAAGCCCCGAAATCATCTCAAGATAACCTCAAGATAACCTTGCACCATAGCAAAAGGTCTGCAAAATAGGCTAGCGTGCCCACGCAAGCAGTTGGTGTTTTATAATGTGAAGTGGCGAGACCTGCGAGGATGGTGTTAGTCAAAGACGTTAGTTAATTAACGACGGTGGGACGTTATTATCGGCTTTTAGGTGATATGGTGATTTATGAAGATTAAGCCACCCTCTAGGTGGCACGGGCATGAACGCCCGTAATGCTGTTAGGTGAAACATTCAGGTATTTTGTACAGGCAGCTAAGAGGTGGTGTACACCGTCCGTCAGCATCTGGTAGTGCAGTGTTTGATAAATCTTGCAAATGATGATTATGGCGCGTGATGGGCTCCATCAACCTATGGGAATGCATTTACAATTCCGAAGGTTCAAATTAGCACACTTACCCCTATCTCATAAATATTTCCCTCCGTGTTAGTGTTTGCACCTCGCCCGACTAAGGGAGTTTTTTTTCTACTAGTCTTGCTTATCCTTACCTGTTGGACCCTCCCAGTGTCCCGAGTTGCCTTGGGGCGTTCAGTTTCCTGTGCCTGGGGTCACTGCTGACCTTGAAGATGACGTTCCCCATGTTGGTGTTGTGGGGTTGATCAAGTAGATGGTTATTCCTTTTGATAATTTTATCTTAAAATTTATGTACTTTATATTTAGTATCTTATTATTTTCACTTGTGTCAGATACAAGGGGGACAATTTAACAGGTGGCCCAGTTCTCTGTACTTAGGGGTTCTGTTTTGGGTAATTGCCTGTGTGGCAAAGCCCCTGTATGTCCAAGAGTGGTGTTAATGTAGGTATTAGCCAGAGTGGTGGTGGTTTTAGATTTAGCTACTCGGAACAAAGTTGCAAGCAGCACGGTCTATGGTGAGCCCGTCGCACTTACCTGGCACAGGAGCTGTGCGTTAGCCAAGGTTGATAAGTTTGGGCATAAATTATAGACCGATGTTCATTGGCGGCATAGTACGTGCGTAAAATTAAGCACACTTATTGGGGAGGAGACGGGTAGGGGGAGAGCTCCAGTTGTTTATACTTATACCTGGATATCTAGAAAGGGTTCTGAGAGTTGTTCAACTTTCCTTATATGAGGTACTTTTGTATTATTTGATTAGTTTTAGTCCCCACAATTGGCTATCAATTGTTTTAAGCCAGTGGCAGGTAAGGCATGTGGTAATCCCTGATCGAGGGTGGTGCCTAGGCTTGCTCGACAAGGCTGCTGACATGGCTGCTGGCGTATGCATCACAGGCTGTCATCCAAGCAGCATACGGTAAACAATCCCAGCTTGTTTATTTAAGGAGTATAAACATTGATCACAAGATGCTTCTTGCTAGTTAGGGGGGATAATATCCGATCATAGTTAGATTGCTTGTTTTAGTTGCCAGAGGTTGTGGCTAAGTAGTGCTATTAAATATTTTTCGGTCATTTTTTGTGTGAAAATTCCGTAGTGTGGAATTAATTCACTTACAATTGACAAGGACAGTATTAGCGAAATTAATCTATTCCAAAGATATAGTTAGTTTTACCTCTGCGAGCGTTGTGTTGGCTTGTTACTCTCGCCGAGGTTTAACCAGATGCAAAAGGTTAAAAGAAACCTTTTAACCAGATGCTCTGTGTATTGAGAGAGGGGCGTCAGAGGTAGAATTACTGATCGACAGAGCAAGAGTACACGATAGATTGTGTGAAACTGATTCGGCTTCAGTGGAAACGAAACCTCGGGAACTGCTCCTGATATCTTTAGGTATATTCAAATTCTCACTCTGACAACTTATTAAGCTTGAACTACACTGTTAGTGGGCATTGTTCCGACATTGATATTAAAACATTAGTGGGACTTTAGCACACTTATCTCCCTTAAGAGATGTAGTTTCTCCCCTAAACGTGGATGTAGTTTAAGGATGTTAATGTTTAAGTGTTGGTGGTGAATTATTGATGACATGTTTTTCTGGTGTCCTTCAGGTGAGTAGCGACCTGATGAGCGACGCGTGCGAGGCTTCTGGAGAGGGCAGCACTGTAAGTACCTTCCTCAAGTAGGACCTTACACAGATCCTTGCTATCACGCTCCTGCACACGCGCGCTCACACACTCACACCGTGGGCTTGTATCCTGTATGTACATACACCCCCCGTTCCCTCGCTTCTCCGCAACCTGGGTCCAGATTCACGAAGCGGTTACGCAAGTACTCAGGAACGTGTACATCTTTCCTCAATCTTTGACGGCTTTGATTACATTTATGAAATAGTTTACAAGCATGAAAACTTGCCAATCAACTGTTACTGTTATAAACAGCCTCCTGGTGCTTCAGAGCTCATTAACTGTTTAATAATTGTAAACAAAGGCGCCAAAGATTGAAAAAAAGATGTACAGGTTCGTAAGTGCTTGCGTAACTGCTTTGTGAATCTGGCTCCTGTTCCTTAAGCAGTGTTCTTTGCTGTTTTGCCATTCAGCCCTGCTTCACCGCCCACAACTACCTTCACACGCACGAAACACACGCAAAACGCACACGCCATTGCTTTATATGCTTCTGCTCAGTCTTCAGCTTCTTTGTTTTGTTATACTTTTTCGTGGTTCTGGATTGCCTATTGAAATAAGTATCAGGTAAGTGTAGATATGTCGAAGGAACTATAGATAAGGATAGAATGGTCTTGCAGGTGGGGCTAGTCGAGGCATTTTAGCCGGGTAGTGCGTGGTGTTTAATATTAAATTTGTGGTAGAAAATGGTAAACAAAAATTGAACTTGAAACTAGTAGGTGATCAAAGGATGTGGGTGTTCAGTGGTGACGCTACAAGAGTTGCGAGGCGATTGTCTTATCTTGACGCTCGTAGTTTTTTTTGTCAAATAAATTAAGTAAGAAGGCGGTGCCACTTTGGAGTGGTGACCGCGCCCCTCTGCCCTCCCACACGCCCGACGCCCACGGAGCGCTCGCCCACGAATCCAGTGCGCGGTCCCTCCACCACAAAGCCTCGCCCATGAGTCGTGTCTATATCGGGTTTCCGTTTTTAGACCTGGGCAATGTGAGCCAAAGAGCGTTGTCGATGTTGTTTTATATCTATATAATTAGTAGAAACTTCACTTGCTTCGAGGGCGGCAGGTGTGTGCTCATCATACTACGTGGATGCGAGTGGTGGCTGCCCTCCCCCCGTTGGCCTCGCGGCTGCTGCCCTCCCCCGTTGGCCTCGCGGCTGCTGCCCTCCCCCAGTGCTGTTTGAAGCTACTCTTATTTTAAGCTTCATTGATTCTCAACCAGCTCCCCCTGGGAGTCGGTCTTTTTGTTAGTAAGTTATACAGGGCTGAATTTCAGGCTATTTTTGTATGTGTGTGCAAATTAACTCCCGTGTGGATATATGGAAGAGGCAAGTGTGTGGGGGTTTGCCTTATCGCTCTGTTGGGAGGTTGGCGTTACTTTCTGAGAGCACATTGCCTCATAACACGTGCCGTGTTCAGATTTTTGTTTGTAGGGTTAATTGACGCACTAATGTGTTTACAAAATTACTTATGTCTGTTACTGAAGAGAAACATTATATTAGGCTACTAGAGCAAGCAGGTCATGCAAAAATTGGAACCGATTCCTTCGGTTTTAGAGCGGGGATTGTTGGGGTCCAGGAAATCATTGGCGAATCTGACTAGGTCAGATTCTGATTGATCTGTTGTACTCTGGTTAAGTTTTAGCACTACTGTTTGAACGAGTGTTCAAATTAGAAATTATATTAAGGCCCCCCTTTCTAGTTCGCTCTCGAGTGCACCACAGTGGTGATAAATGCTTTGGCGTCATTGTTAAAACATGTAGTGGAGCTCGTACACATGCGTATGCGATAAAAATTTCCAAATGACTAAAGGCAGCGACATTTAGCATGTGGGAGAGTTTGACAGAACTGTAAACAAATAGTCAGTCACCCATTAAAAGCTTGCCATGGGATTTAAGCAGCAATTTGTCCATCCAGGTTTTTAAATTGCGTGAAGGGGTTGTGAGGGGTATTCGCGTGACTGCCTGAGCGTGTACTTGATGTGGACAGGCAGCGCACAAGATAAAAACAGCCCTCATTTAATGTTTGCCCGACCCACAACAATGGGTGGACAAGCTGGGGGCCGGACCACTGCTCCCCTCACTCACTCCTCCTAATTTTCAACGCTGCTTTCTGCTCTTTATAATTTTGGGGTTGTTTTGTTGTTATAATGTGAGTATTTTTTCCTTTGGACATTTTAAAAACGCTTTTACACATTGATGATTCTTATCTTTTAAGAAATAATGAACGTATGGAATCCATCTTAAATTGGCATTTAGTGGTAACGTGACTTGTTAAGGCAGTAAGTATCGCGAGTGGTTGTAGCCAGTATCGTCGACTCCAAAGGGGATTATTGCCAAGAGCCCACGTTTGCTCTGGCCTTTACACGGCCCATGCCCCTAAGGCGGCTTACTGTCCCTCAGCTTATAACCTCGACTGCAGCAAGTTTTTCAGAATATTTTATTAAGAGTTCTCTTGGAGGTGTGTGTGTGTGGGGGGGGGGTGTTATAAAGTTGTACAGCCTTCCCTTTCACGCTGTAACGTTTTGTGTACGGTTAGGCTACTTACGTAGTTTTTTTTAGGCAAATTTAATACTTTCCATAGGTGTACTTTCAATATGAACTTTACCAAAAAGTACACATGAATTATTTATCTAAAGGAACAACTTTGCTCTTTGTTGATGAGGTGGACTCTGGTGGTAATTGGCAACGTAGAGGGTGACTCCAGATAAGATGTTTTTGTTGTTGTTGTTTTGTTGTTTAGCGCAGTAGCGACCTTAACGAGGCTTGAAGGAAGAATTGGTGCAGGAAGGGTTAAGCCCCGCCCCCTGGCCCTCTTCTCGCAGCCGCTGGCAAGTGGAAGCATAGCGGACTCTCCAGCTTAGCTGGTGACTTGCGTCACCCGCCCTTACAAGTGTACACACAGCTGTTGCCGTCATGAGACCATGACACACCTCATTGCATAGGTTTTGATAAGCTGTAGTGATGGAGAGTGCACCGAGGGTTGTGAGGGGGAGACGGGGTGTAGTTGCGGCAGCGGAGGTAGAGGACAGTAGAGATCAGGTGACGCAGCAGCTGCAGCGGATCAATGTTGTGTCCAGGTTCACCTGGGCGCCCACTTCTGGACGCTCTTATCTCGCGCACCTACGCTCAGTGGCCCGCTCTGCTCCTCTGAAGTATGATGTACACGCTCTGCTCACTCTGAAGAAGTACGTACACGCTCGCTCACTCGCTCAGGTTTCGGCTTTTGTATACGAATTAACAATCAATTTAGCAAGCTTATATCGATAGTCTTGCCAGAAGAGCAGCCTTAAAATTTAAGACGCCCTTATTTATAAGTAAATAATTTCGTAAAATATCTACCAGAAAGTTTATTTATTTGTCACGTCATTGTAACCTTCTCGAGTTTCTGCCCGAAACGCTATGCGTATTAGTGGCTTTGCAAGACTGTAAAAACACCAATGCTATGTACTCTCAAACCCAATGTACCTTCTTGTAAATAAATAACAATAATAAATATGGGTAGGTAATGGTACAAGTCTCATCCCTGTCCGTGATTTTTAATCTTTATGGAATAGGATTATCCTTTTTAGCTGGCTTTATGAGATGGGATTAGATTTGCATTCATTACAGTTGTTGACAGTTTCTAAGGCACTTACATCCTAGATTCACCCAATGGTGTTCGTGACTGGGTGTTTATTTCCCCAAAGGTCGGGCTGTTTACCAGGCCTTCTTATTGACGGCCTGATGACCCAGGTTGTAAGTGCTAGCAAATGCCTGCCATGATAATGCAGAGTACATAAGAGAGTACCATGATAATGACACGTACTCGCCTAGTCATGCGTGAAGGGATTGAGGTTTGGCTCTTTGGTCTCCCTTCTCAACAGTAGGGTTGACACATCATCAGGCACCGCCACCTTTCTGATGGTTAGCTCATTACTTTTAACGAGCGGCCAGCATTAGTGCTCTAGCCCCGTCCTTACCTCAAGTTGGTTCCGGGGGTCACTGGCCAGGTCCCTCAAGGCAAGTCTGCTAGTCCAGGCTGTTGGATGCAGTCCAGGTGGTAATGGATGTGTTGCAGCTATAGGCTGCTACAAAGTCAAGCCTGGCCAGGAGCCGGTCGGCCGAGCAGACAGCACACTGGACTTGTGATCCTGTGGTCCCGGGTTCGATCCCGGGCGCCGGCGAGAAACAATGGGCAGTTTCTTTCACCCTATGCCCCTGTTACCTAGCAGTAAACTAGGTACCTGGGTGTTAGTCAGCTGTCACGGGCTGCTTCCTGGGGATGGAGGCCTGGTCGAGGACCGGGCCGCGGGGACACTAAAGCCCCAAAATCATCTCAAGATAACCTCCCCTCCTCCCTAATCTCATCCCAAATCCTTATCCCTTCCAAGTGCCATATAATCGTAATGTCTTGGCGCTTTCTCCTGAACGTTCCCTTAGATTGGGCAACGGCTATAGCATTACTGGTTGATACCTGGTTGATGGGGTTCTGGGAGTTGTTCTACTACCCAAGCCCGGCCCGAGGCCAGGCTTGGGGAGTAAACAGACACTACTAAACAGTGATAATTTCCAGGTACTTGGGTATGGTAAAAATGAACTTAAGCGATGGAGTCGTAGTGAACATGAAGAGTCGACAACTCAACTCACAAATCTGAAAATGAAGAAGCGACGACGTTTTGCTGTTCTGGACTTGATGATGATCCTGGATGGACCGAAACGGTTCATCATTTTCAGATTTGAGTGTCCCAACCCAAGTTTTGGGTTGGGACTAACGAAATGCAGATGGTATGGTACTATAGGTTGGCCCCCCTTTAGGTACTGTAGGTTGGATAGGTAGAGTACGGAGGGGGGGGGGGACCAACCGAGCTTATCCTGGTGACTTACGTACGCGCGCACAAGTGAGTTTGTGTGTAATTACCCAAGTGTTAAGTTACACTTGGGTAATTAGACACTAATCGCTTAGGTAGTTCTCATCCTGTAAGTGTAGTTAGAGGATGAAAGCTACGTTCGTGGTGTTGACCAGACCACACACTAGAAGTTGAAGGGACGACGACGTTTCGGTCCGTCCTGGACCATTCTCAAGTGCTTGTTGCTTGACAAGCAACTTGAGAATGGTCCAGGACGGACCGAAACGTCGTCGTCCCTTCAACTTCTAGTGTGTGGTCTGGTCAACATACTCAGCCCGTTATTGTGACTCTTCGCCTGCCTACGTTCGTGGTGTCCCGTCTTCCCAGCACTCTCATATAGTATAGTGCTTCGTAGCTACTGACGGTTTTAGCCTCCACAGCCTTCTCACTTGTTCCAACAATCAACCACTGTTTGTGAATGAATTTTCCTATATTTCCTCGGGTGCTTTGTTGAGTTGGCTTAAATCTATAAGCTATTGTAGATCTATAAGCTATTAAATCTACAATCTATTGTTCTTGAAGTTCCAGATCTCAAGAATTCCTCCTTATCAATTGTATCGATTCCCGGTATTTTGTATGTAATGTTAATATAGCTTCTTTCATCTATAACAGGCATATTTAATGCCAAATATGAGACTTTGGCATATTTAATGCCTCTAACCTCTCCTCGTAGCTCGTCTTTCAGTTCCGGAAGCTATTTAATTGAAGTTTTTGCACCTTATCCAATTTTTGTTGCGATATGGGCACCATACAACCTGTGTGTGTGCCTGGGGGGGGGATGGGGGCGTGTTTGGCAGGCAGTGGTGCACAAATGCGGTGAAGATGAGAGTATAATGGTGAAAGATGAGGCAGCTGTTTTTTTCCCACAAGAAATATGAACGAACTTGTGGAGCAACAAGCTGACGTATATCAGAAAGATTTGTACTGGTGGCGAGGGTGTGAGATGCGTCAGAGGTGAGACTCGTGAAGAGCAGTAAAGTGTGGAGCTGCCCGCATGGGTTCAAGGTGAAACGCAGTCTAGGTGCGGGCTTCAGTTACTAAACAGTAGTATTATACACTATTATAACATGCGGGTTTCCTTAACATTTGTTTGATTTGGTTGGGTGGATCATGATTCAAGGGGGGTGGGGTGTTGTCCTTGTCTTTAGACGGGCGGTAAACCCGATTGCATAATGACTTGGGCTGTACATAATGTTTAAAAATATTATAATAATCTAAAGGTTATGTGCTCTTTTTAATAAAGACATTTGAAGGTCCAAAACGTGTGTTGTCCGGACGAGCAGGTTTTGGCGGAGGTAAGGATTCACCTGCCACAGCGATGAGAGTTTTAGCATTTAACAGAAGTGGCAACCAAAATAGTCGAGCGGTGCGTGTTTCCTAAATTTACGCGCAGCCAGTCTTGGCGTGCGTGTATTACGTTCATTTATAAATCCTTTTTGTGTCCTGGAATAGTCTTCTTGGCATTTTGCTAGCGCATGTTTCAGAAGAGGGAACGGTAATAGAGCAGCGAGGGCGGTGTTGAGAGTAATAATAAACCTTAGCATGCTGGGAATAGTGACACCACCTCCACTGGTTGGGAAACTTCCTCCCCCCCAACCCTCATTGAACCCTCATTCCCTTCCCCCCTCATCTAAGTCTTCCTTCCTCCCCCCCTCCCCTGCTATAACCCGTCCCTAGTCCAGTGAAGCGCGTAACTTGGCAAGGACGAAGACGCGGATAGTATATACGGCCACACTGGCGATGGTTTTATGTTCCTGCCACAGCTTTGACTCCACCTACTAAACTGTCACGCATTAACCATGACTACAAGCGTGAACAAGGTGTTGACTTTGCTGGCAGGGAGAACTTATTTTTAAATAAAAGATGAACTTAAGCTGCGCGGTGAAATGTAAACCTTAATAACGGACTGTAATCTTTCTAGTTGATTATTTGATTTAGTGGGAGTATCGCTGAACAGCACTTGACAGACCAGAACGTCAGGAGCAAATGCAGTTACATATTTTAATCAAACTAAACGCATTACCAGAAGAAACTCTTAAAAGCCATAAATCGTGATGAAATATGCTGATATTTTGCACGCATAACATGTAGCTCCACTGATCAGGTTCCCTTTTCAGACTAAGAGAACATTCGACACGTCACTACTACTTATTGGCTGATTATTTCTCTACTTATGCAACAGCTCGACTGTCTTGTGTTAAGGGAAGTAATATTTCAATACTTTAAGAATGAAAGTAACCGCAGCAGGTCTATTGGCCTACACAAAGCAGCCTTTATGTATTCTATTCACCTGGGCTATCCATTATTTATAATTCATTATTTATATAATGAATTAGTTCATTATTTATAGCCCTTTTATATCTTAAGTTCATATATTTGTTAACCTCTTGAAACAATAAAGTGATCCCCATAAATGATGATTTCTGTAATTTCTTTATAGATAACGACCTTATTTCCAAAAAATATTTACCCAGGTCTTTTCTGAATCTAAACTTGTCAATTTATCCATTGGGCAACTCCACTGATGATCGGTATTGATCGTCGACCCTAAAACACACTATTCATTTCTGTCGTTCTCGCCGGGATCTTGAGCAAAAATAAATATTAAAATTATTTTCCCACGTACCCAGAATGAGCGCAGTCCTATTGTCGCTTGATCTGCATATGATATGACCCGCATAAGATTTGGCTGTGAATGCTCTTTATTTTTTTTGTTAAATATTTTGATAATACACATGACTGCATAGCTCGCCAAACAGTGATTATGTTAGCCTACGTAAAGAAGCACAGTCTAAAATACTGCTTTTTTGTAGTACAGTCTTGTACAGATCGANTGACTTACCTCCACAGGATTAAGCTGCACGTATAATGTGGTAATTACCTGCACAGGATTAAGCTCCACGTATAATGTGGTAATTACCTGCACAGGATTAAGCTCCACGTATAATGTGGTAATTACCTGCACAGATAAGCTCCACGTATAATGTGGTAAATATATCTTGAGATGATTTCGGGGCTTTAGTGTCCCCGCGGCCCGGTCCTCGACCAGGCCTCCACCCCAGGAAGCAGCTCGTGACAGCTGACTAACACCTAGGTACCTATTTTACTGCTAAGTAACAGGGGCATAGGTGTGAAAGAAACTCTGCCCATTGTTTGTCGCCGGCGCCTGGGATCGAACCCAGGACCACAGGATCCTAAGTCCAGCGTGCTGTCCGCTCTGCCGACCGGCTCCCTTATATTAAGACTCGGTAACATAAACTTGCTAAATACGAGATGGAAGACTGTAGATAATGATGCAGCGTACTGTTTCAGAATAAGCTTGCGTTAAACTAGTACATGCAAAACTCATTATATGCAGACAATGTTTTAATTGTCCTAGAAAGTTACTTGGCGATAGCAGGGTAAAAACTATATAATCACAAGTACTTGATCAGCCTTGAACCTCTATAATGTTGCCTATACGTGCTACTGATGCTTTCCTGCATTCTTATTGCTCATCTTCAAGAATGATGTCTTTCAGTATTTGGTTCCACCTGTATTGACTGGTCAACTTTTTTTTTAATCTTAAATTAACATGTTTAGGCGAATGATGTGCGTCCGAAAGCTTAAAGTTGGTCTCCCACTTTTCAAACCTGTTTGTCTAGGTCTCCCTGTTCATCGTCTGCTTCTTGCTTATTCACGCCTGGCCTGGGTCTGTCCGTACTCAGCCCGTCCCCAACCCATCGTCTGTCCTCCAGCCCGTCACACGTCTTACAGTACCATGGGCAAAATGAGGACGGTAGAATTTCGTATAATGTGAATACTAAATATTGTTCAAAATAATTTAGTTGTGTGATTTAAGATTGTTGCTTGGATTGAGAGACTGGGCTTATTATTGCATGTTGGCAGGGGTCTTGGACTATAAGACGGATGGGCATCACCTTCTGGCTGAACTGTTGCAAGTTGCATATTTTCTACCGTTGCCATACATTGCCTACAGCTTTTTCCCCAAATCTCTCTGCGTTTTATTTACATTTGGGAATTGTCGTAATTTATAAGGGGGAGTGGCTGACATTTGGGATCTTTCTTTCCACGTATCCTTGTCATATTACAGGTGTGTTCAGACCTCACCCACGCAATCCATCGCCATCCCCGCCTCGCCTGCTTTCTCCAGTCTGCTCTCCTTCCTCTTGTGGGCGTGTACCTCTTGTGCTGCCTCAGGCCGCCACAACCTATTGTTGAAATACCTTGCCCATTGTATTCCTCCCCTGGTGATAAAGCTAGATAACACGAATGCAGGAAGACTTAATGCTCAGTGTACGCAATAGCTGGATTTAGTAAATGCAAGCAAGGAACCACGTTAATATAAATTATATTTTAAAGTTCAGATTTCGCGAAGGTTGTTTTATTTATTTAGTTAAAAAAATGGAATGATTGATAAATGCTTTTTCTTTTTAATATAAGAGTGAGGTCAGTGGGAGACCGAGGAGGGGGTAGTGATGTACGGTGGCAGTGTCGTTGTCCTGGGGTGGGGGTGGCGATCGACGCCCCAACAGGAAACGCATCTTGGCATTTTAGTGGATGCCTTTACAGTTTTCTTTCATTGTTATTGTCTCTCCCTCCCTCCTCTCTTGTCTCTATTTATATACAGTATATTATTTATATTGTTATTAGGTCTGCTCTAAATTTTACATAGAGGGTTTACCCCTAGGAGTTCTATGCTTTATAATGTTGCCACTTCATGTTGAGAATTTTTCTTAAAACTGCCACGCCTTGTGTTTAAGGTTAATGTGTCTTCGTTCTCTTGTTAATGTTTCAAGTAATAAGGTAGCCAGCCCTGGTATGAAGATATCCTAGCGAAGAATGCGTTAGTGTATCTGCTTGAATTAGAAGCTTTATTTGTAACTTGTATAAATCATTCCTACTATGAGTAGGAATGGTTGTCTTGTATCCTGTATTTATTTTAAGGTCTTGTGTTTTTCATACCTTTAGTACCTTGAATTTATCACTTGTAAAAGTTATTTTCTGCTGCTCAATCGAAACTGTTAATATCAGCTCGTAGTTTTTCAATGTCTTCTACAGCAGTAATAATAATAATAATGCTGTTTCTTCTGTCATCTGCAAAAGATGACTCAGAGCTGTGATTTGTAGTTTTGTCTGTAATGTGAGAGCAAGAAAATGCAGTGGTACAAGGACTGTGCCCTGAGGTACAGAGCTTTGCACTGTCCCTGGACTTCATTTTGTTTGGCTGTTACTCTTCTCATTCTGTTTGACATGATGTTGAATGTCCATCTGTGTGTGTGTGTTTGCTATTTGTCTTCAGAGTCGAGCTTTTAGCTCTTGGACCCCCCCCCCCTCCCTCCAAGGAAGCAGCCATCTAACTCCCAGGTACCTACTTGCTGCTAGATAAACTGGGACATCAGTGTGAAAGAAACTGCTAATTTGTTTCTGCCTCCCCGGGAATCGAACCCAGGCAATCAGGACTACGGGCTCCGGGTGGACACAAAGTGATGTCCACTCAGCAGCAAGGCCAGTGTGTGTGTGTGTGTGTGTGTGTGTGTGTGTGTGTGTGTGTGTGTGTGTGTGTGTGTGTGTGTGTGTGTGCGTGTGCGCGCGCGCGCGCGCGCCTTTGTCTATATCTCTGCTTTTCTGTTCGACCACATCGTGACTGTGATCCCATTCATTCATAAGATTCTATGTTGCTGGACACTTTCCCCACTTTCCATTGTGACATTTTATAGAATGAAACTCCCCGTTTCGCCCGAGGGCTAAAGTTACTTTCATCACATTTGTTGCTACTCCAGTGACGTGAATGTTGGTAATGTGCTAGAATGTCAAAGCCAAGGATTAAAATTCAGCGGGGTGGATTTGACTCTTAATCATCCGGTTTTTTTGGTGCATATCGGCACCTGCGACGGGTCTGATAAGGGTACTCCAGGTAGACGAGGGTACAAGGGAAGCTTGGGAAACGAGGGTGCAAGTTAGACTAGGGGAGCCGGTCGGCCGAGCGGACAGCACACTGGACTTGTGATCCTATGGTCCTGAGTTCGATCCCTGGCGCCGGCGAGAAACAATGGGCAGAGTTTCTTTCACCCTATGGCCTGTTACCTAGCAGTAAAATAGGTACCTGGGTGTTAGTCAGCTGTCACGGGCTGCTTCCTGGGGGTGGAGGCCTGGTCGAGGACCGGGCCGCAGGGACACTAAAAAGCCCCGAAATCATCTCAAGATAACCTCAAGATAAGGGTGCAAGGGAAGGGTACTCGTGGTTGACGAAGGTGAAAGGGAAGGAAACTATCATGAGAAAGCCCTAAACCATTACGACTGTGTATCACCGAGACGAGGGTGCAGGTATAAATGCGGCAACGAGGTAAACACGGGGGACGGCAATACAAGACCAGACGTATATTGACCAGTTCTTTGTATATGGGGTTCGTGGAGGGGTGATAGCAG
>WNGS01072847.1:6883767-6906053 GCA_020271785.1 Procambarus virginalis
TCTCACGCCTGAAAGTGAAAACTACTCTGGTTAGTCCTGGACAGAAATGGAAGATTTGCCACCACTTAAAACTAGTAGAATAAGAATAATGATCAGCTGTAGGAAGAGCTCGAAACCTTGCTAACAGGAGTCTGAAATTCTTGTTCCTGTACCATTCATTGTTTGAAATAATTAGTATCTGTAGCATTTTATTTTTAGCAGATATCAAATTGTATTCAATTTCAGTTTAAAGCACTACTGTTGTACAGTATCCAGATAAGACAATTGCTAGCTTTTTATAATTTTTCGTAGTCATTCGGCAAATTTATATATTCCAGTCATGTAGGTAACACGCAGAGGCATTTAGCAAAACTTGGCATAACAAAAATCACTATTTTGCAGTAAGGGAGCTACAATGGGGGGGGGGTGATGTAGTGAGGGAGCTACAGTGGGGGTGATGTAGTGAGGGAGCTACAGTGGGGGTGATGTAGTGAGGGAGCTACAATGGGGGTGGTGTAGTGAGGGAGCTACAATGGGGGTGGTGTAGTGAGGGAGCTACAGTGGGGGGTGATGTAGGGAGGGAGCTACAGTGGGGGTGATGTAGTGAGGGAGCTACAGTGGGGGTGGTGTAGTGAGGGAGCTACAATGGGGGTGATGTAGTGAGGGAGCTACAGTGGGGGGTGATGTAGTGAGGGAGCTACAATGGGGGTGGTGTAGTGAGGGAGCTACAATGGGGGTGGTGTAGTGAGGGAGCTACAATGGGGGTGGTGTAGGGAGGGAGCTACAATGGGGGGGGTGATGTAGGGAGGGAGCTACAGTGGGGGTGATGTAGTGAGGGAGCTACAATGGGGGTGATGTAGTGAGGGAGCTACAATGGGGGTGGTGTAGTGAGGGAGCTACAATGGGGGGTGATGTAGTGAGGGAGCTACAGTGGGGGGTGATGTAGTGAGGGAGCTACAATGGGGGGTGATGTAGTGAGGGAGCTACAGTGGGGGGTGGTGTAGTGAGGAGAGCTACAATGGGGGGTGATGTAGTGAGGGAGCTACAATGGGGGGTGATGTAGTGAGGGAGCTACAATGGGGGTGAGGTAGCGAGGGAGGTACAATGGGGGTGATGGTGAAGGGGGGCGGGGGTTCGTGCAGGGAGCAGGAGAGGCCCTGAAGGGACGCGTCGGGGGGACAGTGAACTGGGCCGGACGCTCATGGTTAGTCCGAATGTTGAGCAGGCTTTATTTTCGCGTAATTTTATTTGGCGTACCAGCAGCTCATTATATTTTATTTCATCAGTACTGTGTAATTGATGATGGCACGTTGTAGGATGATGCGATATGCATGTAGAGGAATGGGAAGTAGAGCACTGACTGATGTAAGTGGCTTCACCCCAACCCCTTGCACGTGAGCCTCGGGAGGTTGACAGTTAGTCTTTGTCCAGTCTTGTTCTGTGGAATTTGAATGCCTGACTGATGTCAGTCTTCGTAGTGGGGGGGGGGGAATGTCGTAGGTGGTAAATGTTTATGCATCAGTCAGTCAAGGGAAAATTTCAAGTTGGCAACAAGTATTAAAAAAGTCCTTGGGGTGAAGGGTAGGTGGTTGTAAAGGGTCCCCGTGGGGTGGGGGGGGGGGGAGGGTGAGAGGAGTTTTGGACCAACCCCGTTTTAAGAGCTTGGTGGATGTTCGTCGTCGTTTTCCATATAGTATAGTATCTTTTATATAGTTACAAAGTGAAACGATTGAGGGAAGAGGTGTTAGGGTGGCAGCAGTCAGCTAGGGTAGAGGTGATGGTGCTAGAAGTGGTGTTGATTGCCGGTTAAACAACTCGGCGTCTACTTGCCACGTATCAACGTAGTCTTCATCTCGCAAAAAAAAAAAGTTTCCCGTAGCCGAATATAGCGTTGGAACGTTTTCGAACTCTGCTTATATACCAAGTTTAGGATGTGGCGTAAATGTTGACTCGATGTTTTGACGGGGGATTGAAACACGTGGATACCGAACGGGCTGTGATACCTAGTTGATGGGGTTTTGGGAGTTGTTCTACACCCCCTAGCCCGGCCCGAGGCCAGGCTTGACTTGTGAGAGTTTGGTCCACTAGGCCACTTGGTCCACATATTACCGTCGTTGCTTGGAGCGGCTCGCAGGCCCACATACCCATCACAGCCTGGTTGGTCCGGCACTCCTTGGAGGAATAAATCTAGTTTCCTCTTGAAGATCTTGCTCCACGGTGGTGTTGGGGCTCTACACCCACAGCTTCACCAACGGCTTGTTGTGTGCTGCCGTTCGTGGAGTTTAGTTAAAGGTTTTCACACACCCGTAATTGCCTTTCCGAAATTTTTTTTGGCTTAGTTAACGACACTTGGACTGAATCGTCGACTGCGAAAGAATTGGGTATTTTGTTTAAATTTTTAATTTAACGTTACCAACATTTTGTATATCATATATCTGGTTTGTAAACACCCCGTTTTACCTACCGTTCATTTAATTAGAATTCTAATAAATATAAATATATTGAAGGTTGTAAATGGTAATAAAAGCAAGGAAACCCGAATCATACGCATATGTATACTGTATATGTAATTATTACATGCACCTACCTTTATCACTAGGATTCAGGAAATGTCAGCACTATGGAGAAATGCCAGACAGACCACTGGAACATTATCTAACAGTGCAGAGTTACAAACCCATTAAGATTTTAACTTAGATTCGACAGATAATTTTTTTTTTTAAACACGTGGGACAAAATCTTACTGAAGCGACCATACGAGTCATAAATACTCATACTCCGCCCAAGTAAAACAGAAACAAGCAACACTTAGTGGGCCACCCAGAGGCTTAGGGCCCGCGCAGGAATATCCCTGAAAAAAAAACTATGATTCACAGTGAAGTGCAATGACGCTTGATCGACCTTGAAACCTTAAACAAGTGAAAGGAACTGGCCATTTGTTTTTGCCTCGGTCGGGAATCGAACCCGGGCCCTAGGATTACGATCACAGAGCTCTGTCCACTACGCTGTGAGAACCTGTGTGTATTGAATGGCAAAGCTCCTCGTAACACTGTTTTATTTGACTAAGGAGGAAAAGAAACTTAATGACAAGGCAATGGGACTAGTTTACTGCTTTATGTAGCAAATGCATTTTGCAGCTGCTGTATAACGCATCTGAAGTCCTTGTTATTACTCTGGCATTCAAATGTAGTTCATATTACCGTCGTTCAATGTAATGCGGTAATGGAAGAACGGCCTTGGACCATATGGCCTACGTAAATGTTGCAGGCACTTGTCGCCACTTGCATCTTCAACCTTTTAGCACTTGTGTGCTACGCAACCCACTAGTGCATATGTATACGAGTTTCCTTTTCTCGTAGAGTACTTACTTGTGAGGATCTGGAGTCAAGCTTATATTGCACTTAGACATTTTCTGCCTTAATATCATTTATGTGTAGCTGAATATCTTGCCCATTCGTTTATGCAATTAATATTCTGCGTATAATGTATAATCCCAAGTTTTTTATTGTAAATTTGCATACTTTTATAATGTGTAATATCATAGCCTCTCTTTAGTTATGCCGTTTCGAAGACTGCCAACTTCCCCATCTTGGGTGTTTTGGAATAAATAATTCGTGGAGGATTTAAGGAAACATTACAGGCGAGCTTAGTATCTTTGAGAGGGAGGATGGGTGGATGTTATCAGACAAAATGATCTGAGAACATAAGATGTTATCGAGGCCACCAGCCGAGGACAAAGGGCGTATTGATGTGGGAGCGGGTAGACTGGTCTTGACCTCTAGTATAGCTGTTTGACAACGACCACAAATCTCCATTCTGGAACACCATTCAACACATCTGACACGCGGAAAGAAGCGATACACGTGGCGATGTGAATGGCCCGGGTAGAGCTATAATTACGGTGTTAATGTCTTGCTATGTTCACTTAATTCTGCTATCAGTGTTCTGTTTTTATATTATCAGATGTTGTTAACCAGACTACACACTAGAAGGTGAAGGGACGACGACGTTTCGGTCCGTCCTGGACCATTCTCAAGTCGATTGAGATAATAATTAATTCAACATAATTTATTGTGACTTGTCGCCATCATATGATGTTATCACCCTCTGTTCTAACGCAGCGTGCGTTTAAACTACTGTGTCTATTATGCTTGTCAAAATTAGTCTTAATCCACCGTACCGTAATTGTACCTTTGAACTACGATGTGACGCATATTACCACCATGAATAGACCTATAAAATTTGTATTTGAAAACTGTTATGTTCTTACCAGGCGATGTGAAAGGTACTGATCTTGGGGGTTGTTCCATATCAAAGTTTACAGGAGTTACGCAGTTTCATTTCTGGGTAGGTTATGAAAATGTTGTATAGTTAGCCTCTGGCATGAAATATCCCACCACCACCCCTTCATCACCTATCTAGCAATCACACGAGACAAAACATGATTTCAGGCTGAACAGACTCCATAAACAGGCTAAAAGTCTAACTAGACGGGTACGTCAACATCTTTTTAGATTCCCGCTCGTGCATATTACTGCCATTGGATAATTAGTATCAAGTCTTAATGGTTGCAAAAATCTCCACTTTTAAATTATTTCAAATATAGGGCAAGCCATTTGCAGTGATACTATACCATTTCCGCCATACCTCCCGCCTTCCAACACTAATTCCTTTCCTCTCCACGAAGAATGAAAATAGTCTTGTACTAATCGTATACAACTGTGGTAGTCAGAGGGCGCGCAGCTGGACTCACCATTGTAACAACGTTGTCTAACTCTCAGTAACACCACTATACACAAAGCCTCACCACTCGACGCCCGTTCCCGGCACCCTTAATATTATTTAAGGCTAGAATATTTATAAAAACTAAGTATTCCAATTATAATATTGGAAAACCAAATCCAATAAATTGCACTCTGGAAATTGCTGGTTTTCATCGTTGACTGAACGTTTCACTTGGCTATTGTGCCTCTCTAGGAATACTGATACTTCCTGTATACTAATATTCCCAGTGGCGATTCATTTATATATTACAATACATTTTTTCGTGTCCAGACGTGTGACTGCCTAGGTATATTTACATGATGATTAGCCAAGGTGAAAATTGTTTAATTTATTTGCGTAATGTATTGCCATGTTTGAGTAACTTGATTGTATTATTCTTGACGCGCGCATGGACCTTGGGTGAATAGCGTCAGAGAACGCCCATGTTTCATGCTACATTTATTCTCATTACAGTTGTCAAATAAAAATGTATTGGCAAAGCAGGCTGTTCTAATTTATTGGACTGATTGCTGTTGCTGACTTTTGTGTAAAATGTAAACTGATGAAATTCTCTCGCCGAAGAACACGAGGCTAATGTGGCGTTTGATAGATTTTCTCGGGAGGTTAGTAGTAGCACTTGCCCTCGGGATGTATTGGGTTGGAAGCTGCACCAATCAGCGTTATGGAACGTGCCATGCTAATTCCAGAGGGTAAAACAAAGGAAGATGGTGGTTTGTTAAATGGTTTGAAATGTATTTGCTGTGCATCATTTTTAGAAGTGTTAAATCATTGTCATGATCAGTTGAAGATTGTCCTTTTTTCTTTGTTACTTATCGACGGGCCACCCCACCTAGTGCGGCGGGGGGTTGGGTAGGCGGATTGGCAGGTAACCTTGAGAGCGCAGTCACCCCAAACCTACCTACCCACCTGGATGTTGACCCCTCATCATTAATCCCGTTCTATACCCACCCCCCTTACGCAAATGGTTCATGGCGATAGGCATGTAGCTCACTCTGCTCCTCACATTTCGGTTGTGCACTTCATTCCTCGCCATATATTCGTACACATGCTGGGAGGTTTGTGTGTTTTGGTTACGCTTTGCTGGCAATAGACTGACCTGGCGGGCCTTTGCGGAGACTAGTTACAGGCGTGTTATGTGATCCTGTTGTGTGTGTGTAGCACTCTGTTTTGGGAATACGTACATTATACGGATTCGCCAACTGCTCTTAATGCGGGTTTCTAGTAGTGATATCAAAATGGCTTTAGCTTGCTGAATGTGGCTGAACTAAAGGTACTGGTGTTGGTTAGTGTAGAAAACTAAAATATGTTCATCAGCTAAAGAATTATACGATACTCGGGCATTATAAATCACCGTTATGAATGTGATTGTTAAAGTGAAGGCTTATTTATTAAAGTGAAATGGGGGGGGGGGCATATCACATTCCGGGGAGAGGTACACAAAGGACCTGGGCAGAAAGCTAGGTATTTAATAAACACATTAACTACAGTCTTGTGTACATATCTTCTTATTTGTTCTGCTGAATTTGATGGGGAAAAAGTCGGCGAGTAAAGTAGGCTCATTAGTTTTGTTTAACCGGGCAAATGTTGCATGTAAATTAGTTTCATTTGCGTCCTTTCCTGGTGACTTTATATTTCATCTGTCTTGCTCTTTTCCCCAGAGCGGTTTTGGTGCTGCTGAGTGAGAACACGGGGTGGTGGGTGGTGGGGGGGGGAGTTGCTCTGTTATCTAAGGCCTGTTGAAAGTCTGCTTAAGTCTGTCACAACTTGTGCAGGGAAATGATACAAACTCTTGGAATTCAGTTAGGGAGTACCAAAAGGGTGACCAGGTGGATTTCTTTCCATTTTCTTTAGATTCACTGAACGCCGACAAGATTAGCTGTCCGTTCATTGCATACAAGAGTTCTACAGTTAACACTAAAGAACCAAAATAGTGTTTGTATGTATATCTCGTGTGTGCATGTACACATCAACATGTACATGTAGCGCCATCATGTTCTCTTGCTGTCATTCAGCGTTGCCGCGGTCCTGGTCTTTTGTTCATCACGGTTCTTAAATATTGGTACCTGTGTTACTTTTGTCATGTTAGAAAGCTCCAGTTTTCCTTGTAGCAAGGTGGTAATGTTTGTCATTAATTTCCACAATTTCTTTGTGCTATTGAGAATACATGGTAACTTACCATCTGGTTCTATTTAATTCTGAAGCTATGGTAACTCGTGGATCCTTGCTTCTCAGTTGCGTATAACAGTACGTATCTTGTACTACAACACATACATATAACATAACAGTTGAACTTGACGCCTTGTTTGTGTAGAGGGAAGGGGAAGTAGAGATGTGGGCGTGGTTTATAGGTTTGGCTTTGACTGTTAATGGGCGTAGAGGAGTGAGTAGTGGGAAAACTAAGGTGTTGGGGAAGGTCAGTTGTGGCTACACTGACTAATAAAGAAGGGATCCTTAGTTTCATGGCCATGGTGTGTAGTTTCATGGTAGTCAGGTACGATGCTTGCGAGAGAGCGAGGCCCCCTAACCCACCCAACTCCCGTTTATAAAAACGGGAGTTGGTTGGGTTAGGGGGCCTACATTGTATCCCTACCAGGGTTTACAAATCATACTGTGATTAAATTTAGGTCGTAGAAATTATAAATATTTCTTAGGAGTTTGAAGCCAAACATTTTGTTTGATGATATTTCCTTTGTATCTGGTCATATAAGTATATTGTATATATACACAGTACAGTGAAATGTTATGGCCCAAGTAAGTTTCATTGTGCTAATCATTTAGTGAAGTTGGATGTGTTGGCTTTTACAGTAGACGACGTAAGGCAGAACCCACCCAAGCCGCACCGGACGTCGTGTACACGGCCCGTGTCATTGACCTGAACCAAGGCTGTTGATTGCTAGCACACCAACCCACCGCACCGCCTCAAAGTGTGACTCGAAGTAGCAACAGACCAGTGGGAGGGAATGGACGTGAGTGATGTTAGGCTTAGGCAGGGGGTCATTCAATTCTAGGTTATAATTGATTATTTGTGGACGTTTTTATACAGTACTTTGCACTAGAATGTTTCGGGTATTTGGTTTTTGCATGCACTAATTGGCATTGTATAAAAAGTAAAAATGAGATGCTGCTAATTGAGGTCTAAAAATGTCAAATCCTTTGATGCGGGGAAGGAACGGAGAGGAATAATGTACAAACACGGCAGGCGTTTGTGATGGAGGGGAGTTATCAGAGGGAGGTCGGGAAGTGTGGGCTTCAATGTCGTTACAAGGAGACGGGGTGAGAAGTGAAGTTTAAAAAACACTGGTAAGGATGTAGTGTTAAGCCCCATCGTGTCTTTGCAACACATCTTGCGAGGAGGGAGATGTAGGAAGTTGTATGGTGTTACAGGAAGACGAGGGGAGCGAGTTCGGTTGAATCCCGCCCCCCCCCTCTCTTCCCGGCTTTAAACCTGTCCCTGAAAAGCCATTATCCCCCCTCCCCCTCCCTGGGCTCTCACTCCCAGCCCTGCTTCTGTGCCAGGTAAGTCCACTACGGGTTCAAAGTAGTGGACGTAAAGTAAGTAAGTCCCGTGCTACTTGAAACTTTTTGTTCAGAGTAGCTGAATCGAAAAAAAAATCCCGGGTTCTGTGTAGCTTGTTAGCAAGGAGGCGGGGTGAAGAGAACGGATAATTGGTCGATATTGCAATCATTGATAAGCATATGTAATCGTTTTATGTGCAGAGGAAATCACTTCTCATTATATGGCGCTCTAGTTCGTAACGGTCAGTTGAGAATGTAGTATTTGGTAACGAGCCTGGCCCCAGGCGGGCCTGGGAGTAGCTCCCGAAACCCTCTCCAGGCAACTACTTTAGTGCTAGTTTGGTGCCCGTAATAAGTTCAATTTATCATTGCCACATTTTGCATACTAAAACTTTGAGATAATTGCTTCTTCCTCGTTTGTCGTTAGTTAGCGAGGCAGGGCATCTTCCACCATCTTAACACTGGTGGGTAAAAGTCTGTTTTGATAGCAATCATTGTTTTCGCTGACCGCTGCCAAGCTTTCTCCCGGCTTAGTGGTCCTCGCTGCTGCTACTGTTCTACGTGGCTCGAAATAGTCGGCAGGAATCTTGTCGATGGCGATGGATGTTTGATAACTTCATCAGTTATCACTGCTGCTCCAACGTAAGGTGCTTTTGGTGTTAAGAAACCCTTTCATTATAATTTTACGTATAGCATTTTTCTGGCCCCATTAGTGCTTTGGTCGTAATTAGGAAATTAGATTGGGTACTTTTCTCGGTGATAGGGAGGGGTGTGGAGATGGTGGCGGCGGCCTGGCAGGTGTGGCCAAGCGTAGCACTTGGACAGCCATGGCCGGAATTTGTTTAGCCTTTCCTCTTCCTTCAGTTTGCTCTAATAATTCACTGTCCCATTTACAACTGTCGCCTTGTTTACGATCATCCCCTCTTTGGATCTTTATTCTTCTAACATTTGTCGGTTTACTTTTCTGATCGCTTTTACGCTTACAATAATTGTTTTTATCTGCTTTAATGCACGTGTCACACCATGTTCCTTTGTTTATCGGTTTCAGTGAAGGCTTATTTGCTTATCTAAGCCTTGCAGCGCTGAAGGCCAGCAGATCCTCAACTCTCCAGTTAGGGTTTAGATGGACACATTTAGTCTAATGACCATGACTCCTGAACACAAGTATTTTGCTCCCGAGGTGTAGTTAACACAGAAAATATTGAAAACCTTTTTCATGTTGAGCGACTTTTGGTAAATATAAATTGTATTAATCCTAAAGTTGCCATATGGTGTTTGGAAAATAGTTTTAAGAATTTGTAATTGAAGCGTAATGTTAAAAAAAAACTTACACTGGCCAGTCCATAGACCCATTATTAATTATGTAGGTTTAACCTTGTTGCTTCGTGTCTTCTTTACTCTTCTTTAATGCGGCTTTTGGGTTTCTTTTTATCGTGTACTCCTTGTATTCTCAAGCCTCCCCTCTCGCGTCCCTTAGTTTTTTTTCTTTTTAAACATTTTCTGCGGTTAGGGTCCGCACCCTGTGTGTTGTTCCGGCCCCCACAATGTCCACTCATGCGTCACGCAAGTTTTGGAGCAGGGGCTTGTTTTATGAGCGCTGAGCCACAATATGTTTTGGCTAGGACATCTTAACTTTTGTAACCTTTTTGGAATGGAAAGATTTTCTTACACCTGCAGCTGTGTTTTACTTATTATCCATAGACGGTTTCGAGACTTATATCACTGCTTGGCTTCGGGCCAGCCAGTCTCAGACAGTTACGAAACCCATACCTCTTTCATTAATCATATCACCTTTGTTTATATTTACCACTTTGAGCTTTGAAACTTCACAGCCGAAGGGGAGTGTTGTAAATAAGCTCGTAGGGCTTCGGAGCTCATAAACAGTGTAATAAATTTATTTTTCAAAGTAATAAATGTAAACAAAGCTGCCATAATTTCTGCTGTACAGGTTTCATAAGTGGCTGCGTAAATACATGATAAATTCTTGTCTTAGGCTTTTGCTTTAGCAGGGCTGCTGCGTAATCATCTTGTGTGGGGGATTTTCATTAAGGAAATGGTCAACCTTAAATTGCTTTTACTTTAATAGACGAACAAATCATGGGTTAACTAGCAGTGATGGCTACATGTGCTGTTTATTTCATATCAATATTTGGCTTGTGTAGTCTTCAGTTCTTAACAATGTTATTAACGGCCATAGCCATTTGTCTCGTTCGGTTCGCCGTTTCTAGAAGATTCCTTGCTAAAGCTTCAGTGGCAACAATTTTTTTTTTAGTCGCAGATTAGTTTAATATTAGTGTTGCCAGTCTAGGTACACTCACGCTCGGGGTTGGTTGTGTACACTGCTTGATGGGGTTCTGGGAGTTCTTCTACTCACCAAGCCCGGCCCGAGGCCAGGCTTGACTTGTGAGGGTTTGGTCTACCAGGCTGTTGCTTGGAGCGGCCCGCAGGCCCACATACCCACCACAGCCCGGTTGGTCCGGCACTCCTTGAAGACTCCGGCACACTGTGATAGTCAGAGGACTTTCGCCAGGGTGTTACGTTTATAGACTGACGATGGAAAGAGATTCTTAAAAGTTGCGTCATGTGGCAGAAGGAACAGTTGTGGTGGAACGTGGGGGCAGAGGATGGTTGGCTTTAACACTTGGACAGTAATGTTAGTTTCGCAGAGATCGCTAGCTGGTCACATTGACCCACTAACTGATTAAAGGCGAGAGTAGAATTCCACAACTGCTCAAAGATTTTGGCGGAGATTCGATTGCTTTGATCGTGATTTATTTTAGACAGGTTAGCTAATCTTAAAGAAGACTGAACAGTTTGAAATCTAATGTGCAGCTCATTGGCGGTTTAAGAAATTAAGTACTCCGTATATATTGTAATTTGCTTGAAATGTTTAACCTCACGCCGAATTCATTTTTGATTTCCCCTGCTCGTGCTTGTGTTTAAGGGGTCGGCTGGCGCTGGCGACACGTGTCCCATCCCAGCAATAGAATACTTTTACGTAGTGTCGCGTGGTCAGCGGTAATTTACGGTCCGTTAGCGTCAGTTAGAGTATGGGCGAGTATTTCCTAAGTGTGTTGGCGGTGGCAGGCATGTGACGCTTGTGGTCTTGGCGAGAGTTTGAAGCGAGTGCACTGTAGCGTGAATATCTTGGCTTGACGGTAGGGGTGTGATGAGGGCGGTGTGGAGTAGGGTTTAGCTCCAGTTCTCTCAGTAGGGGTTATAAACTTAAGCATGTGCTGAAACGTTGTTTAGTTGTGTACTAAATGTTAAAAACATGTAATCCTGATTATGCATGATGAAATATGTTTATACAGACAAAGCCATATCGTGCGTCCGTATGATCAGGTAGATAATGTTCTACGTCTTTCATTTCAGAGCTACGTAGACTATTATTCTGAAAATGATTATTTCTGCCCTGATTATAACGTCGATGCGAAAGTGAGTATCACCATGTAGCTGTTGGGGACGTCTGGTGGTGGGAGAACGTTGACAGTCGCATAATTAATAAGCAAGCAAGCAAGGTGGGTGGACTTAATTTATGGCAGTCTTAGTCTTCGCCGGAACTACTGAGAGAGCTGGTCGACCAACTCCAGCCTTGTCAAGTAACCACAAGACGTAGCGGTCACCAGCTGTAGCCATCTTTGCTGTATACATAATCTTGGTCACGTAAGGGTGTGAGTGATGAGCGGTATCGTGGAAGTGCAGTTCCTTGGTAATTATTTATTTGTTGCGTTATGCGCCACTTGTAGTTAGTATGCACTTGTGTGTGGCTTTCTTCACTATTCTGTATTACCAGAGCAGCTTAGTGTGTCTGCGATGTAAGGTAGGGTAAGTTTATTCAAATACAAATTTGTCATGAAGTGCCTTAACATTAAAGGTAAATGCTGATCTTTGAGTAATTGGGAAACTGACTAATGTTTTATGGTGTTATGGTGCTTTTAAATGTTGAAGTTTCGTACACTATTGAAGAGAAATATTTTGATAGATAATAAAAAGTGATTTAAATGGATTTATTTTAAAACTGACTACGAAACTGCGCTCACTCTTGTACTATTAAAATAAGTCGTCTGAAAAATAACTTGTCTGGACGGTGCTTTAATTTGCCTTATTGACCATTATTGTATTTAACAATTTTCAGTCTACCTAAAACGCAGGATATATTATCACTGAATAATTCTTGTATCGGTGACAGTTACCATTTCGCATACGCGCTTCTCGTGTGTATTTTGTAACGGTAAAAGTTAACATTCATAAGATTTGTTAGGGTTAAGGTAAACGCGAAATGTAATGTGGCATCCAGCAGGATGTGGTTGGTGTAGAGTATTGCTTGCCTGCTTTCACTTGCCGTCCACCAGAGTCCCACCCACCGCGTTTGTCATAAACACTGAATTCTTATCCAGCCAAATAGTCCGATTTACAATGGGTGTTCTGCGGGCAAGGGTATGTTCTATGACCATACGATCAAGTTGTCGCCTTAAAACTGCCACAACGTGCCAACTTGCCCAAACTTGGTTTCCAATTATAATATGGTGGAAGGGACCTATGCTTTACTTTCATTATAATGACCCGCCAACGTTACTGGTACAAAACATAGCGGAAGGAACGAGCCTTGTCGCAAAAAATTGAAACGTGGTGTTACGACAGCTTGAAGCAGTGTAAAAACATTGTTAGGCATTTCCCCAACATGGAAAATATTATTCGTGAGTAGGTTAATATTTGTCGCAGATTCAGTTAAACAACCCCCCCCCTCCCTTCCCCATGTGTCCGGAAGCCGGCATGCTTTTTTATTGGCAAATTGTATTGCACATTTGCAAGCTCATTTGGAACACGTGCCAGAATGCTTGTTAGTGTATTTAATTAATAAGCGCTTAAATTCAGTTTAAAATTTGCATTGTTAATAGTTAATTAGCACGGTATGTGGGACTGATGCTGCTGCATTTTTCAGATTTTAGTATATTAGAGCCGCCTCGCCATGAGTTAATAGTTGTAATCTCTGTGAAAGCTGTTCTTGATAGGTTGCCATGGCAACTCCATTAGTGGCTCATTGTTAGATCCTCCCCCTGGTCTTCAGCTGATTACCCTGCCATAATTGCTTTTCGGCAGGGAGCTTTGAAGCAGTTAACTCCAGCACGGCCGTTAGGGACACTCACCAGTAAAATACTGGGTTTGTTTAGCATCTTACTTTGGTACATTTGAGAGTTAACGCTTTCTCCTTCCTTCCATCCCTTCCCCCAAGCCTCCTGTTTCTTCTTCCCGTCCCGCTGCTTTTCGCAGCCCGCCTCCCGTGTTTGTGGATTGGAAACTAATTTTCCTTGATTGCCTCCTACCACCACTCTACCTGCGTACACGCCAATGCCACGACACTTGACATTATTCTGAACTTAACATATAAGTATTTTTCGTTGACATTCACCTCCCACGCTCTTATTAACTTATTTGTCCGTGCATGTGGCCTCTCTTGGTCTGTCTGGGCCCCTCCCCCCAATCATGCTCCAACATTCGCCCCCCCCCCACTCCCTGTGGTCCAACATTCGTCCCCCCCCCCACTCCCTGTGGTCCAACATTCGTCCCCCGCCGAGTGCTGTCATAACTCGCCGTTTGCGCCTCACCTCAGCATTGTCGCCCCCGTGATAGGCAGGCAGGGGAAGGCTGATCAATACGTTGGAGCGCGGGGCGTGCTTGACCCCCCCACAACACAAGTTCGTTGTGTTTACATGGAAGAGTGTGTATCAGCCTATTTGATACATAGTTGGATACACAACTATATCAACTTATTGTCCTTCTCGATCCTAAATCCTTCCCCCTTGTACACTTGACATACGTTGCACTAGATGTATTGTCAATTATAATTGTCTTTACAACAGCTTTTGGTAAAAGGATTGTCATTCAGCGAGATGTATTGGATTGTTGCTTAAGTTTTTGTTCCATGACGTGTCGTGGGTGGGCCATGTTCAGGCTTTGGTGTGAGGGGTAGCAGCGGGGAAGATCCGTCATACCCAGCTCGTCTGATCCCCCTTCCCGGATATCTGCACCTGTTGACCGCAGCCATCATTGTCGTTCTGCGGGTCCTTGCATCACATTGCTCTGCCTCCCGACTGGTTACACAGCTGCTACCGAGCCTTTGTTCTCCACGTAATGGTTTCTCCAGCTTGTCCATGTGTACTTGACCGTTTCTGCGGTGCCTCGTTATGACTTGATGTACATTTGTATGTATTTGAACCTACTTAATTAGGTTCGTTCAACATGCTCAGTATATTACAGCGGGCGAGTGAGGCTGACTTGACAAGAAGAAAATTTAATAACCCACGGTGACTCCCCAAGTTTTTTTTTTATTCTGATGGGTTTGTTGGTGGGCGTGAGGCTCGCGAGTTTGTCGACGCATGTCAGGGAGATACTTTTATTGTCTTATCAAGTTGCTGCTCCGGGTTTATAGAGATGGCTTCTAGGCGTTCCTGGCTTCTGAGAGCTGTAAAGTTGTCAAGAGGCTGGTGGTGTGTAAACGGTGCTCACCTTGTTGTGTTTGTGGGGGACTGGGCTCTACAGGGGTATTTAGTCTGTATTTAGTCCCGCCTCTCAACTGTCAAGCAAGTGCTGTACAGGTTCCTAAGCGGGTGGTGCTGTGGACAGGTGGTGGTGGTGATTTAAATTCAGGAGGTAGAGGTAACTAGGTGTAAAGGTTTTAGTAACTCTTTCCCTGGCGTATGGTGTACGCATGGGAAACCATCCTCGTTTGGTGCATGGTATTCCATGCGCCAAGCTAAGTGCACTCGCTCTCCCTGGCATGTGCGCCCTCCGTGGCCTCTCTCCCTGGGATGTGCGCCCTCGCGGTTTTTCTGTGATGTGCGCACTTGACGTTACAATCGTATCATTTGTTTAATCCGGTTGGTATAGTCTTTTAAAAAAGTGGTTGGGAGTTTGGTACGTTAATCCAGCGGAGATGCCGTGGTCTTAATCCACCCCTGAAGCTTGGCCCTTTTATTTTTTTGTTTTACTGACTGTAAGAGTGAGAAACTAAAGGAACTTAATTGGGATTAAGGCGGTGGTGTGGTTTGGTTGGCGGGGCGGCGTTCACCTGGCACCGTTCCAGTCACTCTGACCTACCCGCCACCATACACTGCTCATGTTCGCTGCTGACACCGGCCTTCCCTCGTCAGTACCCCACTGGTACACGAAATGAGTTAATGGTAGGGTATAGAACGGTGTTCGGGCGTGGAAGGTGGCAGAGCACACGCGGTAGTAGTCCAGCCAAGAGGGTTATTGCGTTGGACATGGGAACCAATTTGATATATTCTTTAACAAGACGTTAGGGGCTAGCTTGGCTCTCGTGTAGTGTGCGACGCTGCCGTCGTTGCAAGTTGCAGATGCGAATTGTGGGTGTGGTGCGGGAATAAGTGCAGGGCAGGCCTTAACTGGTTAAGGCGTCGGGACTGGTGGCGACTGAGGTGGTTGGCAGACCGTGGAGATGGCCTTGGCGGCGGGTACGTGGGGGAGTGAGACAGCCCTGGTAACTGCTCATGGTGTTGCCTTCACCCGACACTACCCATCGCTCGAGGCCACGCTGTAATTTGCTGATCACTATCAAACCTTAAAGAAATACGGTTTAGGTTAAATAAAATATGTATTTAGTAAAACTCGTGTACTTCTTCTTGGGGGTGCCTTCACCTATCTGAGGGGGGGGGGGGGGAAATGGGAGTGTGCGCGCGCGCGCAAGGTTACAGAAGAACGGTGACCGCCATTAATTAAGTTTTAAGAGACCTAGGGGCGTCGGTGTAGAATTCGACGAACTAGTTGTACAGGTTCTGCAGAGCTGTTTGCCTGCTGTAGACACATTTAGATGTTCAGAGTTCGTCATACCAGCAAGTGTCGTGTTCATGGGCCATTAAAGTATTTGTGTATTTGTAGAGTGGTTTGTTTTGAGTAGAAAGTAATTTATGAGAAATCCAGTATACCTAAATTTTAGAGAAATATGTAAACTGCAATCAATTTATTGGTAATTGGAGCATTCCTAGAGAAAATTCATAAAGTAACTTGCGTGACCACTTAAGAAACCAGTGCATTTTTCCTCAACTGTGACACCGTAGTATGTATTTATTAAACAGTTTGAGTTCCGAAGAGCAATGAGGTTATCAACATTAAATTAATAACCTCGGGATGAGAAGGACATCGCAGCGTTTCCAGCTGTTTAATAAATAAAGACTAAGCCGTCATGGTCGAGGTATGATACAGGTGTTTCATAGGCGTGGACAAGTTCTTGATAGTCCTGATCCAGCGTTTTGTGTCCTTTTAAAATAAAATAATTTTTATTTAGATATCAAGCGTGTCTTTAGTTGGTAAGTTGCGCGTGGGCGAACAGCAGCTGTTTAGTGTTAAAACGATTTAGTTTTTAGTTATGTGATGATGGAAACAGCAATGGGTGCAGCTGTGGGGGCTCTACACAGTACTGTATACATTAGCTGGTGGGTAAGGGTCCTCTCGATCCCTCATCAGTCAACACTGATGTAAACACCAGTCGCACAGGGAAACCTCAACGTTGGGGGATGAGAAGAGGATGCTCAAGGGCTATAACTTTTAGAGGTACCTGGGAGGGAAGATGGCGCGCAGTGTGGGGGGCTGGTGCTATAGTAACAGAGCAACCCGTCCTCACTTGGTACCCTGCATGTTGACGTCAAAATCCCCAGCAAATCAAAGGGTATTATGATCATAGCGCTCGGTCACTTTTTCTATGCTCGGTCTATAGGTTAGTTTCGATCGTTTTCAGTACATCACTTTCTATCCGTTGTGGCTAAACGACTGAATACTCTGTGGCTAAACAGCAGATATATACATCTCCTTCACGCGCTATTGTACGCTCCTAGCTCGTACCATCCCTGCTTCTGTTGCCATCAGCCACATAGGGTTAGTGTGTGGGAGGACTTGCGATACTGTTCTCGCTTATTACTTAGTCCTAACCTGTTAAACTGTCTTCAATTTTTTAGTGTCATAAGGTTTTATTATGAATGTCATTGAGAGAACTGGATAAGCACCTCACAAAGGATACCTGATCACACCAGGCTGCGACTCATACGTCAGGCTGCGAGCAGCCGCGTCTAACAGCCTGGTTGATCAGTGCAGCAACCAGGAGGCCTGGTCGACGACCGGGCCGCGGGGACGCTAAGCCCCGGAAGCACCTGAGGTAACCTCAAGGTAGGTTACCCGTGCTGTATAATTGTATTGTTAAGCGCCACGTTGCGTGCTGGTGCCGGTATGGTTAAAATGTGTGCAAGGGTAAAACTATTCCTGTCAGCTGGCCACTGCTTGATGAGGCAAATGGCGACGTGTTTACCCGTATGTCGTGTGAAGCGGAAGTGGCTGACAAATATGCTGGGCGACGCTAGCACAAAGATAACATTATTGTTGGGTGCTCCCGTGACAAACTATCTAGGAAGCAAAATACACTGGCGGCAACCCTCTTGCATAACCAGACTACCACAGGGAACAGCCTCCCGCGTCTTACGCCTCTATATCCACCCTCGCTAGCACTCCACGTCAACCACCCCCATTCTGGCCTCCAGCCCTCTCCCGTTCCTCTGCACTTGTTCCCACGCCTCCTCTTCCACTACCTTCCCCCCTCCCACCCCACCTCTGATGCTCTATTCTGCCCCTCCTCCCCCAGATGCTCTCCTCATCCCCTACCTCTGGTGCTCTTTTTCTCCTTCCTGTCTTCCCCCTTCTTTGCTGGGTGAGATTTTAAATTTATTTATTATATCATATAACTTTTTTTTTACTTGTGACTAAAGGTGAAACTCGTTAACGTTTAATTACTTGCTATTATTTTCAAGGGTGTAAGACTTGTCAGTTGAATTGTAGCTCTAGATTTGGTAACAGATTATCAGAGCATTGTTTCTGTTACGGCAGTTGGGGTTTAGTTGTGATCGAGAGATGGCTGTACCAGGGTGCGGCTTGGCGCTAAATTGTTCTACTGACTAATTACTTGCCAAGCTGCCAGTGTTGTCTGCCTCGGGCTAGCGCCTCTCCTCACGCCTCTTATATATTATGAGGTGTCTGTGTTCTCTGGCCCCAGTACTGCTAGTTAACGTGGTTATTTGTGCTTGCATTCCAACGTCACTTGGTGACGGGAGGCAGGTTATGGCGTGCGTTTCGGCAATGTCCCTGGCAGGTGTTTGTGTTAGTGTTACAGGTGTGGTGTAGGATGAGGCTCGAGTTATCAGCAAGCTTGTGCTGTTGACGTAACACGAGGGGGGAGTTGTGCTCTTTGCCACGTCATGCTTTAGTTGCATTGATAACACCCTGCTTATGCATGGTGTTTCGCTCAGTTTGCACCACTGTAGCTTCAACTGCCCCCCCCCCCAATGTCGCACTTTTGTAAACAACCAATCTTCCCCCTGTTAATTAACAACCTCCCCAATCAACCACCCATCTTCCCCTGGCAACAACCACCAGTCATCTCACTCTCCTCCATCACTCTTGATAACCCCCTCCCCATTACCACCCCACTTCCATCACACACAACCACCACCGCCACAATCCTTTTCACCACACATCCCCCCCCCCCACACTACTTACATTTCTTCCCGCCCCCCATCTCTTGCATCCCCGTCCCACAACCCCCAATATAGCTTGCATCTAGACAGTTTAACCTTCATAATGGTAAGGGCAACCTGGATTTGGAGGGGGACAGGTTACCAAACGAAAAGAAATTAAGGCTGGGTAGACTGTTTTCCCCGTTAAAAATAATTTGATCATATATCTCATAAAAGTGTTCAAGCTGGTTGATACCTGGTTCAAGCTGAACTGTTACTATACTTGGATGCCAGAAAATAAAGGGTCAGTTTCAGGTGAGGGGTTTTTCTACCATAGCTAGTTTTTTTCTGCCAGTTATGACGCTTTGTCGAGGTGGTCCTTCATAAAATTACAGGTAAAGGGGCTCTTATGGCAATATATGCAGCTTCTGTAAGACGGAAACTGGAATTGCAACAACCTTGAATCAGCTCATACGCCTCATGATCAAAATGGAGAAACTACAGAGCTTTTCAGGAAGATTTGTGCTCGGACGAAGGCCTAGGCTACAAAGCTTAAGGAATTAAACCTCAATCTTAGATCATAAATATTAGGGATATAATCACTATAAAAGTTAATCAGAATAAACAAATCGGTCAAGGACAGCCCTCCTTAAAAATTGAGAGCAGAGCGCTCGCAATTCTAGCTTAGCTTTGACACACCCCTTCATAAAGTCTAGGTAGCTGCACAAATGCAAATGTGCCTAAATGTGTTAATAAGAAGAATGCAGAGCAAGAGGACATATATAAAAGCGGACGAGCAAATTGAATAGTGAATGACTTCTCCATCCTCAAACTTTGAAGCTAGATTTAACCGAATGGAAAGTTCAACCAAGTCATTTGGACTAAGTTGTAGATAGTCTGTTAGGTAAGCTCCCGTCGATCCTCCTTCCCCTTACCTACTCCCTCCCCCCCCCCCTCCCACCATCTCTCCTGATATGTGTGCTGGCCCGGGAAATTCCTTTATACAACCGAGTTTGATTTTGACATTAGTTGGACCGTGCATATTACTGCCGCCTCTTGTTCATCCTCCACATTTCATCCTTTTGTCATACATTTGGATAGAGTATAAAAGCAAAAGGAATGTGGAGAACAATATTGTGGGCGTTTGGAGTGGCCGAGGGGTTTATGGGCTCGTATACCTCACAGCCTGTGGCGGCACGGCTTCCTCAGTTGCCTAGCCTCCAAGTCCTGGTCTTCCTAGACCCTTCCTCCTTCCCTGGTCTTCCTTGTTTCACGCCCTCTCAACCCTTTTGCTATTGGCCCCTACCCACCAACCCCGCGTAGTATTCCTCCTCTGTCTCCGCTAACCCCCATTTGGTTTAAATTTGTGCCGCGTTAGGTTAAGATTGGTTGGGAATGTTTATATACAAGATACATCTCAACCATTTTTTATTTAGAGCAAACGAGAGTGTAATACAGGTGTTCGCTATTTGTTGGGCAAGTAGGTAGGTCGTGAAGATGAGAAACGTAGGAGCAGCAGCAGTATTAGCTCAAGATGCTGGAGGAGGTGCTGTAGTGGGGCCCAGGAGGCAAGTAGGTAATTAGGTTGAGGGCTGCACACGTCCCAGGGGTCTTGAGATACGTGTGCTGCCCACACTGTTTGCGCTTCCTTCCTTCCTTCCCCTGCTGGACACGAGTATAAAAATGCGGAGGTTGCGCGTGCGCTTCACACCACCATGTATTGGCGTCGAACACTGACCTTATGGGAGGGGAGAAGGTGGGAGTGGTAAGGGTCGTGTTTCTCTCACGCCAACTGCTGGCATGAAACCCTCGTGTCTTTTCTGTCCCGTGTTGTACCCCTAGTACTTGTATGCTTGAGAAGCTTTCATACCTATAGCTGGTTGATAAATGGTGTTTTTGGGCGTTCATCTGGTTCCCTATTTGTTATAATTATGCCCGAGTGAGGCAGAGCCGCCATGGACCAAGGTGATAGGTGTGGATGCAGCAGCAGATATGAGCCGCCAACGACGTGTGCTGTAACACGGGCTGGCTTTGTTGGGTTGTAAGTGCATATTTGACTTTCTCGGCCCCCAGCTCATTGTGTGTTCTCCCTCTCCCTCCCTCCGTCTGTTCGGCTCTTTACTCCTCGGGATATAAAGGCTAAGTAGAAAGCATATTTATGAGGTAGGTGTGCGTGAGAAACTAGGGGAGGGAGCAGGAGATTCAACTCTGGACGCCCCTCTATGCTTTCAGCCGCTCTTGCAACGACACCCGATTTAGGTTTTCCTGGCCTTTAAATTGTCATTGTAATTAGGTGCCGTGGAAGGCGGTCGGCCGAGCGACAGTACGCTGGTCTCGTGATCCTGCCGTCCCGGGTTCGATCCCGGGCGCCGGCGAGAACAATGGGCAGAGTTTCTTTCAACCTATGTCCCTGTTACATAACAGAAAATAGGGTACCTGGGATTAGTCAGCTGTCACGGGCTGCTTCCTGGGAAGTGGAGGCCTGTTCGAGGACCGGGCCGCGGGGAACACTAAAGCCCCGAAATCATCTCAAGATAACCTCAAGATAAAATTACCTGAAATGTTGTTTTTTATTATTATTTTCATCGTTCTGTTGTAACACATTCTCGCAATTATTCCTCGTTCGCGTCTTAGTGTGATTAGGTTCAACAGTTTTTCTTCGTTCTTCCTTCCCAAGTATCTTTGTAAACCTCTGTACCGTTTTGTTTCCTTTTGTGCTTTTTTACGGTGTGGGCTTCAGGAAGGGCTGTTATCCTAGGTCTGGTCTCGCGTAGTTGGTTCCTCAATCCTTGTAATGTCCATCCCACCCCCTCTAGCTAGAGTTATGCTCTAGTAAAGGGACAGGCGAGTTACCCTTTACGCCTGTCAGTGATGGGTCTACACTATACAGTACTGAGTATCATCCCCTTCCCTCTTTGTTCATAATGATCTTTCTAAGGGCTCTTCACTCTTTGGAAACGCGGGGCTTTTTGCAGGACTGGTCATTTATTTTTATTGATAAATGCTAGATATTTCGCGCAGCGTATTTTGAAAGTCTCATTATAGATTGTCTATTCTTTAAGATTGCAGGAATGCGATAGTGTAGACGTAGGTAACAAGGCTACGTGTGCGAGGCGTTATAAAAGTAAATCAACGTCACCCGGGAGCAAAAATAAACCGCCATTCCTCGTGGCTCACTGCCTGTGGCTTCAAGATTGAATCGACCGCCATTGTGTACGGAGTGGGAGGTGTGTGTGCCGGAGAGATGTTGATAATGTGGGGGATGATGAGGCTGGTGGTGAGCTGAGCGGAGATGGGGCAAGTTTACAGCATTACCACCTAGCTTTCGGTAGCTGCTGCCCCGCTACTCCAGCTGCTGCCGCTACTACGGCCTGCTGCTCTTGTTGTGTAGCTGGTGGACAGTGTTGCTGGGTCTCCGAGGCCAAAAGGAAAGGTGAACGAAGAGAGTGAAGGCAAGATGGTTAGGCATAGATACCTTGGATGTGT
>WNGS01072847.1:6906078-6947047 GCA_020271785.1 Procambarus virginalis
TTCAGTACACCAGTACAGTATATCTTTTTGCTTTGTATTCATTGCTTAGTTTATTTTTGTATAAATGTCATTATCTAGTTCACCTTTGCATTACATAATAGCCAGATACACTGGAACCCCGGGTTACGAGCTTCCTGGTTACGAGTTTTTCGGTTACGAGCAGGATTTGGTCAGAAAATTTGCATCGTAATACGAGCATTGCATCAGGTAACGAATGTGTTGATATGAGTACGGGCCGACCTAACGTGTGGTGGCACGGCTATCGCCCCTCAGTTTACCAGTGCCTCGTGCCCAGTGACATCCTGACTGAATTCTTACAAGGATTTACAGTGTTTTATCGATATTTGTTGTTATTTTGGATACACAACAAGGAATTAGTGGGTGATAGTGTTTCAAAGGCCATCATTTGTGAGAAAGTCAGGGTACTGCACTAAGACCTTGTAAAGAAAACCTCTGGAACGAGTGCAGATCGATAGACTAAGGCAAGCAGGGGATTTTTTACAAATTTAAAAAAAGGAGTGGTATTCATAGGTTGTGGGGCATGGGGAAGGCTGCCAGCTCTGACAAACCAGCAGCTGAAAGATTTATTGAAGAATTTAAAGAGTTAGAGAGCTGAGGATACCTACCACAACAAGTGTTTTAATTGTGAGAACAGGCTGTTCTGGAAAAGATTGCCCAAGAGGACATACATTACCAAGGAGGAAAATCATTGCCTGGACACAAGCCTATGAAAGATAGGTTTACGCTTGTGCTGTTGGAAATGCGAGTGGCGATTTGAAAATTAAACCTTGCTTGTGTATCATTCTGAAAATCCAGGGTTTTCAAACAGTATAAAGTGCAGAAAAATCAAATGTGTGTGATGTGGAGGCCTAATAATAAGGCATGGATGACTAGGATTTTTTTTAGAGTGGGTGAATGATGTGGTGTGCCCTGCCATACAAAATATCTGCAGGAGAAAAGTTTGCCACTCAAGGCTGCTTTCTCGACAAGCTCCTGCTCATTCTCCAGGCATGGAAGATGAATTGTTGAACAGATACAGTAATTTTCTCACAGTAAAGCGCAACTTTAAAAAAGTTTCTCTAATTCCGCCTATGGACCAGAAAATAGCGAATTTTAAGAAACTTTATGAAAGGGCACTTTTCCGGAAAATGGTTTGAAATGACTGAAGCCACAAACCTCACCCTCAAAGTTTTGGAAACACCATTTTAACATTTGTAGTTCTTTAAAACTCATTGACAAAGCCTGGCAAGAAGTGACTCAAAGAACCCTGATCTCTGGCTGGAGAAAATTGGGCCTGAATGTGACTAGAGGGGTTTGAGCCTGTAAATGATGGTCTATGTTGAGGAAATTGTTACTCTGGGCAGGAAAATGGCCTTTGAATTGGATGGTGCTGATGTGGAGGAGTTAGTGGAAGAACACAACAAGAATTGCCCACCGAAGAACTCCAAGCCCTTCAAAAGAAGCAGCAAGAAGAGGCAGCTGAGGATGTTTCTCCAGTGAAGGAAGAAGAGGATGTCCCTTCTGCAACCATTAGGAAATGGTGTCAGATGTGGAAAGAAATGCCACTTTTATTGAAACGACTCACCAGAGAAAGCTTATAGGCCGTTGCATTAATCTTTTCAATGACAATGTGATGCCTCACTACAGACATCTCGCGAAGAAGGGAAAAAAATTTATGGAATCATTTTGTTGAGAAAATCGAGCAGTGAGCCACAACCAGGACCTAGTGGTATGCAGGCAAAACGTGCCAGAGTGCGCACCCCAGAGGTGTCCTCACTGCTTGATGTTATAATGGAAGGGGACTCCTCCCCTTCCAAACAGTAACACCACCTCTCCTCGAGGTGTTGATATTTGTTGATACCTCAATATTTCCTCAAACCACCGTCACTTTCCGTGAAGTTAGGCCTTGTGTCAGCCCAATTACATTATATCTTGCTATTTCCTTCTAAGAGTATGTATGCAACAGCTTATTCAATACGTACCTTCTTTGCTTTTTGCCTAGTCAGAAATGACTACTGTATTCTGCCAGACATCATTGGAGCATCATGGAGGGATCAAACCAGCATTCAAGAGTACACCACATGCATGCCTTAACCTACTACCACAATATGCTATAAGTAATTACTCAGAGGCACATCTTGGGGTAACCCAGAACACTGGCTTGATCCCAGTCTTGCTCCAATGGTGTTTCGCTAAGATAAACCACACCGTTTTCCTAGTGTATTATTGTCATTCACGACTAGAGTACATGTCCTGCTCCTCGATGTGTACTGTACCAAATTAACTACATTTTACAAGCTTTTCTGTACTCTTAATGACCGGTAAGTGCTTATGTAACTGACTACAGGAGAGAGGGAGGAGGGGAGAGAGAGGGGAGGGAGGTAAAGAGGTCAAGCACTTTATTGCCAGCCTAACAGCCTTGTTGCATTATAATTTAACTAACCTGGAATTCATGGTAGTGGTGGAGCCTGTGGAGCCGATTCATTTGAGAAAGTGGGTAGTTAAGTAAAAAGTTTGTATGGATTTGGCTAGTTTAGTACAATGCAGTGATACAGAAAGATTCCAACAATAGTAGTCCCTACTAATCTAAAAACTGTTGCCCAGAAAATTAATGTTGGGTAAGAAACTTTAAAATCGATTCACCTTAAAATTTCAACAACTTTCATCAAAAGATATTTTCTCATTAAAAATGAAAAAGTACTGTACTTCATATTAGCGGGCTATGAGCTGCACGCACCAATAGGCTGACCAATTAGGCCTTCATTGTAAATGCCTTAAAAACACCTTCCTGGAGCAAATCTACTGAAAATTGTTAACCAAAGTCCAACAAGACAACCATGAATGCTAAAATGCACAGAACTTGCTACAGTAACAGATGTGCATATACAACTCTAGGGAATATATTACTTTGTGAAGTGTACCAATGTACTGGTATCTGGGCATATCAGTAAGATTTTTACCAGATGCCTGTACTTCAATATTTATTTACCAGATACATATACATACTGTATTTGAACAAAACATTATACAGCATTAACAAAGTAATATATTCCCTAGAGTTGTATATGCACATCTGTTACTGTAGCAAGTTCTGTGCATTTTAGCATTCATGGTTGTCTTGTTGGAATTTGGTTAACAATTTTCAGTAGATTTGCTCCAGGAAGGTTGTTTTTAAGGCATTTACAATGAAGGCCTAATTGGTCAGCCTATTGGTGCGTGCAGCTCATAGCCCGCATAATATGAAAGTACAGTACTTTTTCATTTTTAATGAGAAAATATCTTTTGATGAAAGTTGTTGAAATTTTAAGGTGAATCGATTTTAAAGTTTCTTACCCAACATTAATTTTCTGGGCAACAGTTTTAGATTAGTAGGGACTACTATTGTTGGAATCTTTCTGTATCACTGCATTGTACTAAACTAGCCAAATCCATACAAACTTTTTACTTAACTACCCACTTTCTCAAATGAATCGGCTCCACAGGCTCCACCACTACCATGAATTCCAGGTTAGTTAAATTATAATGCAACAAGGCTGTTAGGCTGGCAATAAAGTGCTTGACCTCTTTACCTCCCTCCCCTCTCTCTCCCCTCCATCCCTCTCTCCTGTAGTCAGTTACATAAGCACTTACCGGTCATTAAGAGTACAGAAAAGCTTGTAAAATGTAGTTAATTTTGGTACAGTACACATCGAGGAGCAGGACATGTACTCTAGTCGTGAATGACAATAATACACTAGGAAAACGGTGTGGTTTATCTTAGCGAAACACCATTGGAGCAAGACTGGGATCAAGCCAGTGTTCTGGGTTACCCCAAGATGTGCCTCTGAGTAATTACTTATAGCATATTGTGGTAGTAGGTTAAGGCATGCATGTGGTGTACTCTTGAATGCTGGTTTGATCCCTCCATGATGCTCCAATGATGTCTGGCAGAATACAGTAGTCATTTCTGACTAGGCAAAAAGCAAAGAATGGTACTGTATTGAATAAAGCTGTTGCATACATACTCATTAGAAGGAAAATAGCAAGATATAATGTAATTGGGCTGACACAAGGCCTAACTTCACGGAAAGTGACGGTGGTTTGAGGAAATATTGAGGTATCAACAAATATCAACACCTCGAGGAGAGGTGGTGTTACTGTTTGGAAGGGGAGTCCCCTTCCATTATAACATCAAGCAGTGAGGACACCTCTGGGGTGCGCACTCTGGCACGTTTTGCCTGCATACCACTAGGTCCTGGTTGTGGCTCACTGCTCGATTTTCTCAACAAAATGATCCATTGAAGATTTTTTTCCCTTCTTCGCGAGATGTCTGTAGTGAGGCATCACATTGTCATTGAAAAGATTAATGCAACGGCCTATTATAGCTTTCTCTGGGTGAGTCGTTTCAATAAAAGTGGCATTTCTTTCCACATCTGACACCATTTCCTAATGGTTGCAGAAGGGACATCCTCTTCTTCCTTCACTGGAGAAACATCCTCAGCTGCCTCTTCTTGCTGCTTCTTTTGAAGGGCTTGGAGTTCTTCGGTGGGCAATTCTTCGTTGTGTTCTTCCACTAACTCCTCCACATCAGCACCATCCAATTCAAAGGCCATTTTCCTGCCCAGAGTAACAATTTCCTCAACAATAGACACTTCATTTACAGGCTCAAACCCCTCAGTCACATTCAGGCCGCAATTTTCTCCAGCCAGAGATCAGGGTTCTTTGAGTCACTTCTTGCCAGGCTTTGTCAATGAGTTTTAAAGAACTACAAATGTTAAAATGGTGTTTCCAAAACTCTTTGAGGGTGAGGTTTGTGGCTTCAGTCATTTCAAACCATTTCCGGAAAAGTGCCCTTTCATAAAGTTTCTTAAAATTCGCTATTTTCTGGTCCATAGGCTGAATTAGAGAAAACTTTTTTTAAAGTTGCGCTTTACTGTGAGAAAATTACTGTATCTGTTCAACAATTCATCTTCCATGCCTGGAGGATGAGCAGGAGCATTGTCGAGGAGAAGCAGGGGCCTTGAGTGGCAAACTTTTCTCCTGCAGATATTTTTGTATGGCAGGGCACACCACATCATTCACCCACTCTAAAAAAAATCCTAGTCATCCATGCCTTATTATTAGGCCTCCACATCACACACATTTGATTTTTCTGCACTTTATACTGTTTGAAAACCCTTGGATTTTCAGAATGATACACAAGCAAGGGTTTAATTTTCAAATCGCCACTTGCATTTCCACACAGCACAAGCGTAAACCTATCTTTCATAGGCTTGTGTCCGGGCAATGATTTTTCCTCCTTGGTAATGTATGTCCTCTTGGGCAATCTTTTCCAGAACAGTCCTGTCTCATTACAATTAAACACTTGTTGTGGTAGGTATCCTTCAGCCTCTACAAACTCTTTAAATTCTTCAATAAATCTTTCAGCTGCTGGTTTGTCAGAGCTGGCAGCCTCCCCCATGCCCCACAACGCTATGAATACCACTCCTTTTTTTTAAATTTGTCAAAAAATCCCCTGCTTGCCTTAGTCTATCGTATCTGCACTCGTTCCAGAGGTTTTCTTTACAAGGTCTTAGTGCAGTACCCTGACTTTCTCACAAATGATGGCCTTTGAAACACTATCACCCACTAATTCCTTGTTGTGTATCCAAAATAACAACAAATATCCGATAAAACACTGTAAATCCTTGTGAAGAATTCAGTCAGGATTGTCACTGGGCACGAGGCACTGGTAAACTGAGGGGCGATAGCCGTGCCACCACACGTTAGGTCGGCCCGTACTCATATCAACACATTCGTTACCTGATGCAATGCTCGTATTACGATGCAAATTTTCTGACCAAATCCTGCTCGTAACCCGAAAAACTCGTAACCAGGAACGCTCGTAACCCGGGGTTCCAGTGTATCTGGCTATTATGTAATGCAAAGGTGAACTAGATAATGACATTTATACAAAAATAAACTAAGCAATGAATACAAAGCAAAAAGATATACTGTACTGGTGTACTGAAGACGGCTACCATACAACCATGGCATCAGACACATGGCATTGGCTGAAGGCAGACGGCAGGTGAGACACCAAGGTGTTCCAAGAGCACTGAGAGAGAGAGACTGCCTCTCCAGGGAGGTGGCGCCCTTTATATAGTCTGGCGGTGATGTCAACGCAAGGTGGACATCTGGTCAACTAGTAAACTGCTAGTTTGTGACTGGCAGTGCCTGTGTTGAGCTGCACCACTGCCAGTTGGAGGCAGCTAACTGCTTGTTTGTGGAGGCAAACTACTGGTCAGCAGAGGCGCCCGGCTTGCCTCTGAGTCGTATCAGGCCGTGCCAGGCCCTGGGGGGGGGATATGTAGAGGTGGTAGGACTGATGACTCATCTGGTCTGGTGTAGATGTAGACTTCCAGTACAGAGGCATTGAAGGTAAAGGGAAAAGGCAGTTCCACTGCTATACAGGAGATTCACATGACACTATTCAGCAACAGGGCCTGCTGGCTGCTCCAAGCAACAGCCTGTTGGACCTCATCACAAGGTCAAGGTCCTTGGGTAGTAGAACTCTTGGAACACTCCAGGTATGCTACAGGTAACATCATATAGTAAGCCATTGTTATTTCTTTACGTTGGTAAATTAAGGAGGCTTTGGGTAATGCCATGGACCAGACGCAGCAACCTGTAATGAATTAACTTTAACTTCTTAATAAGAAGGGGTAGTCATTTCAGATTAGTAATTTTCCATTCAAGAGGCTAGTGTATGATATGGAGACTTAAGTTGGTAAAATTGGAAACAAACTTGGCAAGGAAGTAACCAGTTTTGACATTAGGTTTATCTGTTTGAGTAGCATCACCTGACTAGATCCTATATTTTGTCAGTAATTAACTGCATCTGCCAATTTTCATCTACAGTACTGTATTTTCAAAGCGCATCTAAATCATCTTGTTGCAATTTTTTAGTTGTATGCATATAATTTCCACCCTATTTTTGTATTTGCAAATGTTGCTAGTCACCCATGTAAGTTATTAACATACATGCACACACAAGAGAACAGGTTGCAGGTTGTAGTTTTGGGGCTGCCCATTAGCAACAGTCCAATTATGCAAACTATTAACTTTAAAATAACCATGCCCATACCCTACTTAGAATACACCCACTACTGTGATTCCTACCTTTCAATTAAGGTACAGTAGCAAAGCTACTGGCACAATCCTTTCCACTTGATTGTAGTATAGATGCTGCTTTCTTAGACTAATAATTGGGGATCCCAAGTTCAATCCTCAGGTGGGACAGATATGGTTGGATAAGTTTCATTTCAATTAATGGCTCCGTTCACTTTTCTTCCTTGGAGTAAATAGGTACCTGGGATTTATTAAGCAACTGTTGTGGGGTCTGGGAATGTCGGTAGTTTGACCTGAGGGGAGAAGGGGGGGGAACTTGATACAAGCCGGAAGTATATACTGTATGGTATATACACTTCCCCTGACAATGGGAGTTATGAGCCTGAAGGAACTAAACCTGATGATGCTAGATAAGAGGAGAGGGGGTGGGGGGATTTGATAATTATAAATTATTACAGTACATAGCAGAAATTCTCAAGCACGAGTGGCATTCGGTAATTCTATCTCTTTTGCACGTTGTTTATCTATCTTTTTAAAGATGAGAGGCACTTGTTACTATCAGTTAGTCATTTTCACACAATAGACAGTAAGCTAATTGGCTGATAGTTAATGCAGTTGATGTTTTTCCCCTTAAGATCTGCAACATTCAGTTTCTGGCATTTTTGCTCGACTCGAAAGATAAATTAAATATGATAGGCAAGGGTTCATTAAGTTCATCTTTAGCTTTTTTAAGGGTCTTGAAGGCAAATCTTGGCAGAGACACTGGTTCTGGAAACAATGGCTTTTATTTTTTGAGAAATTGCTTCCTCCATGGTAATTACTTATTTCATCACTAGAATTGTTTAGGTGTAAGTAGAATAAAGCTCAAATTTTCAATGGACCAGCCATCTCTCTTGTCTGTTACATTCCAAAGAACTCCTCTGGGTTTGTATTGTGCGTGTGCTGCAATACACAATTCATTTGTTTTGCTTTTCATTTTATTAACATTTCTTGGTACTGTAGTTTTATTATGCACATAATTCTCATTCTACAGGTGTTAACATTGTCATGGATTGCTTTTCCAACTTATGACACACTATTTATAGTTGTCTGTCTATTTTCTCATTACTCTGACCTGGGAATATCATCTTGTACCATTTTCAGTTTATAAAGTAAGAAGCCTTTTTCTGGAAATTAGTCGGACCCGGTCGTCGACCAGGTCTCCTGGTTGCTGGACTGGTTTAGTGATTTAGAGTAAGGTCCCACTGTATATAATATACCATTTATAATGTTAAATATGGCCAAAAGAGAAAAACACTGTTAGCTCTTTCTTCGGTTCTTCTCTTGGATAGGAAGTAAAGTTTACTTTTTTTTAGCATGGCTTTGAAAAATTCAAATAATTTTCTTTGTAAAGGCAGCACTCATAATAGATTTATGGCACATATACTACACAGATATCGAGTTTTCATATCTTCATCGGGGCTCGGTTCCCATTTTTACTGAACAAATCTAAAATTGAAAATAATTTTGGATTTGTTTTTTGCTTTTGCCATCTGTGACATTTTGTCAACATAAATTTTTTATGCAGTGCTCAATACTTTTCTTCTAAGATCACAGAAGTGTTATTAGGTTTTGGAATATTTGTAAGTTATACATCCTCTAAATTTAAAAACTTAAGAATGTGTATTTGCAAGACTTGTCATTTTCCACCTATGCTACACTGCCAAAGGGTACGGTGTAGTAAAAACACTGCCCAGTACAGTATATGTATGGAGGACCACCAACTTGCCATGGCAACAACCATCAGAAGAGTGAGAAAATGATTGCTCATATAATACACATTTACTTAGTAATTAAATGACATTGAATATAAATAAAAGCCTTAAGTGTTATAAATAATGAGGTTGTGCAGGCTGTTGCAATAACTTAACTTTTTGAATTAAATCTAAATGCAATGCTCAGTCAGTATAGTTATTTCACAAATGTCACTGTTAATAACAGCCCAAGTAATAATTAGCCAAAACATTAATAAATACTGTTCCTGTAGTCACAAATCCTGTAGTCATCAGAAATCATAGTTTTTCTTGTGGTGTGTGTGTACTGCATAATTAAATGTACAGGTATTTGCAGTAAGTAATATACATACTCTCTCCATCTAATACACATTTACAGCACACTAGTAAATAATATGGTCTTCCAGTGACAAACTTCAGATTTGTAGACTTCAATAAACTTAAGGGGGAGGGGTTACCTGGCCACTAACTTTATATCATTTTTATAAGGATCCTTTGCCATGATGACCTGGCATGTCTGTCCAATAGCATTGCTCTTGGCACATAAGTCTTGTTGCATCATCATTGACGCTTTTGCTTTCCTGGCACTCCTACTATACTATGACCTTTTCTTGACATTGCAGTCTTGTCTTTACCTCTTTGACCCTCACACTGGTCTAGAAAGTTGGCTACTCCCTGGCAACCAGGTATAAGAGGCACTGTAAAACATTTTACCAAAGTTTGTGGTAACCTCTGGCTTGAAGTAATCACTAGAATTAAATGTTTTGTAGGAAGGACATTTTCTCATGCTATCATTGTTGGGTATTAGTGACCCAACTCCTGTCACTGTCCCTTCAATGCTTATTTCACTTGAGTATTCTAGTGGGCCCCATTCATAGCCTACCATTTGTAATTGCTACAATTGCAATGTCACTAGAGTAACTGGACTTCACTGTCTGGCTGTGCTCTCCTTATCTTGTATAACTGATCTACTTGACCAGGACTTTATTCATTGTTACATTGAGCCTCGGGCTTCCTAGCAAGTGCAGCAGTGCTTTGCTCTTAGGTGTTCTATAGCCTAGCTGCTGATTACCTGGAGCTACCTGGGTAGGGTCTCAGGAGTTTTATTCAGAGCCCGGCCTGGGACCAAGCTAGACTTGTAATATCTTAGTCCAACAAGCTGTTGCTTGGAGCAGCCTGCAGGTCCCCCACATCCACTACAACCTGGTTGGTCTGACACTTCTTTCAGGAACTTGTCTAAATGTTTCATGAAGATTAGTGATCCCAGACCACCACCCATTCCTAGATTTTAGATTTGTCAAACTGTAATCTGGCACTGGCTCATCAGTTGACTTCTATGCAAAACTTCATAGGCTTGGCTGTTCAGCCAAGCTGAAACTTCAGAAACTTCGCAGTCTTCACAGGAGATACACAGGCTTGGCTGTTCAGATACCCACGAGCCCTTTTGACTCCTCTTTAAGGTCCGTCTTCGTCGCATTGCGTAAAACCTCTGCCAATTATGGAACACCTTGCTGCATAACTGCTTTCTCAGCTCTCCCCTTGAGTTATGGTAATCTCGGTTCGTGCTGCAATTAGCAGGCCAATATGAAATTTTGGCAATCTGCTCATGCAGTACAGTACTTAAAGCCCCCCCCCCCCCCCTCCTCAACCTGCCCCCAGTCCTGGCTCTGCTCAGGTGAGTGGGATATATCTGCATGAAGGGACACCACTACTGGATGCCATATTTGAAATCATCCAGCCTAGGCCGGCTCCCTTTGAAATTATTATACACATTTTACCATACATACACTTCTAACTAATGAACTAAAAATTACTTGGGCCTCATTTCAAACAACTCAGTGTGGTACAATACATGTAATTAAATACTGTACTGTTAAATGGATTTTGACTAACTTTTTCAAAGTTTGTTAAATTAGTGCTATTGGTCCAGTTTGCTATCTATAATGCTTAGGAGTAATGTCTCGGGTTAATGGGACATTCAATTTTATCAAGGAGAGCCACTTGCCTTTCTAGTTGTACGGTAATGTTTTTCATTCACATTGTGTTTACAGATTATTTTTGATCATTTTATCCTTACTGTTCCCAATTTTCACTTTATTTTATTATAAACATGTCCATTCATGCATTATGAATATCCAATTTTACTTTCACATGGGAATTGTATCCAGTTTTATGAAATTGAATAGCTGTATGCATTTGCAGTTTTTATAATTTAAGCAAAATTACATGTATGTAGGATGCAAGACAAATGTAGGATCTGTAAGATAAGGCAAGTACTAAGGATACCTTGAGGTGCTTCCGGGGCTTATCGTCCCCGCGGCCCGGTCATCGACCAGGCCTCCTGACCACTATTTCGGTCTGTCCTGGACCATTCTCACAATCGACTTGAGAATGGTCCAGGACGGACCGAAATGTCGTAGTCCCTTCACCTTCTAGTGTGTGGTCTGGTCAAAATACAGTCTTGAGTCTAAAATATTAGATTAGTGTGAAACTGTTAAATGAGAGGTGGGATACTTTGTTTATGCAGGTGTTAAAATTTAGCAAAAGTAGTAAACAAGTACCTGGAGTTAGACAGCTACTACGGGCTGCTTCCTGGGGTGGGGGTGGGGGGGGGATGTAACAAAAAAAAGAGGCCTGGTCGAGGACCGGGCCACAAGGACGCTGAGCCCCGAAATCATCTCAAAAAATCAAAAGATAGGATGATGATCAATTGAGTGTGTACCACATGTCATTGGGAGCAGGACTTGCAGCAGTTTGTGCATTGGGTTTTAAAAGATTACTTTATATATCGCCCAGTATCCTCAGTGAGCAGTTCTTTCCTTTGCTTTAAATGGTTATGAAGACCCCTAATAAAGAAAAAATGGTTGGTAAACTTTAGGTTTTGATTAATTTGTTTAAGTGGTCCTTGTATAACAATCTAAATGAAGTGTGTGGACAAAGACAGGGACATGCACTAGAGCATTACATCTTTAATAAAATTGAGCCATGTAGAGATAAATTAAAAATTATGCTGCTTGAAACTGCAAACCATCTTATTATTAAGGATAAGGTACAATATCTGAAATCCTTACTGTATTTGTTTTGCTACTAGTAGATAAATGACAATAGAGATTAAGAAACAAACGAGTAGTGTGAAGACTAATGATAAACGGCAGCTTTCCTATGGCCCCTGTAATACCTCAATAGCTAGAACAGCTGAGTAGTAGCAAATAGAGCTAATATTATACATTAATGTTTAATTGTAAATTGCATAGGTTATTGAAGTGAAACAAAACTAAACTAGCTGACATAATTATAAGGTGTGTGTTCAAATCTTTAAAATCGTGCTCAGTTTATCAGGCCCGCCAGTGAGAGGCGTTGAGGTGACCTCTGTGATGGCAGTGTGGCGGGAGTATTGAATATAATATGATGATGGAGTGCAGACTGGCACAGTGCCAAAGGGGTGAACCATGAGTGTTAATCGACTTTGGTTTTCATAGTTGTAATTCCGTATTGTGTTTGTGGATGTTAGACCTGGCTTGGCGTCGTCTTTTGATAATTACTTGTGGATGAAAAAATGTGGAAGATTGATTTTTTGTATAATTCGGTACCTATAATCTTTTGAAATGCATTTCTTCCTTCTGCATTTGTGCCTCAATACATAAGCAAATAGGAACAAAATAATTATGTATTTGGTTATGGTTATTTAATGAAACAGGGTTAGCATAAATGAAGTTAGTGGTAAGTCATGGCAATTGGAGTGCCCCAGGGCTTTGACCTGGTATCTCCATTCTTGACCACATAAAAAAGATTGTATAGCAACATTGGTAAATTTGCAGAAGAATGAAAATTGGTAAATTATGATTTACATATGCTGTTAAAAAGGGTGAAAGATTGACATACTGTGTAATGCTTTCGAATTTAGTTACCAGATATTGTCTGGGCAGAGTTGTTGATTTAGGAACATAAATTGAAATTGTTCACAAAGAAATCACGGAAATCATGGCGGTTGTTGATTTATTCATTGAAACTGATTTTGTTTTGAGGTATTCTAAAACTAATTTTCTAAATGAATCTTGATACCTGACATCGTTCGTCCGATGTGCTTTGCTATCGTATTGGCGCTCTGAATAACTTTTTTTTTTTAATTGAGGCACGGTGTTAAGTCTTCTAAGGCTTGGCTTCTTTTGAGAATTAACGTTTTTGTCATTGCTGCCTTTTCAAATTAGTCGAATCAATTTAGTAGTACTGTAGCTAGCCTATAATAAAACGTATAGAATAGAAGTGTAATCACTGTTTAGCAAAAGCACGGTTGCACCATGAAATTGCTGTTTTTATCAAAGGTAAATTAAGCTTTGTTGATTGAAATTATTACCGTTGAATAATTGTTATAAGCAATTGATAAATTTCTCTATGTACATGGCAAGTTTAATAAACTATTATATCATAGCTATCTTAAGTTAGTTTAATATGGATATAGCATTGTGTGGTCTTCCTTGAGCTAAGGATCGATTTGTAAGGTCCCCCCCCTCCCCACTTTTCCCTACTCTGTGGTCGATCAATACGGCTTTTCCATAGCTAAACTACTCACCCTGGATAGGCATTTTTATATTATGTGTGCGACTTTCAGAAATGTGATGGTAAGGCTGGTAGGTAGGTAGGTTTTGGTGAAGTACCTACCAAGAGGTAAGCGTTGTAACGCTAGCCTATGGATAGTGTCATATCTTTGAAACTTTAAATAGGTGTTTTACACCCGTGGTTAATATTTTAAATGACCATATTTAATTTTAGGAAGTTTAACAATGTATTCAGGAATTCATACATGCATTGTGCAGGTCTATGACAGTGTACGAAGATGTGTGTGTCATATTTGACGTGACATTTGCAAATCAGCTGGGTGTTTACAAACCATTTGGGGCAATCGTCTACACCAGGAGCATGCTTGTACCGTTTATGAGGAAATATCAGCTTGAAGGTTTTAGTTACTGTATATTAATGGGGTGCCTTGTCAGTAAATAAGTGACGATGATGAGCCATATACAATTGTTAATCCGTTAGCAATTGAAGTAGAACACATGTGGTTGTATAGGTATAGTGATACCGTGGGGGGGGAGGGGTATTTGTACTTTAAATGTTTGAGTTTGCATTGCTAAACATTGGATATGAGATCTTCCGCAGTAGTTTTTACGTTATTATGTAGTTAAGTGTATGCCAGTGACTGAGCGGACAGAACACTGGACGCGTAATCATGTGGTCCCGGGTTCGATCCCGGGCGCCGGCGAGAAATAATGAGCGAGTTTCTTTTACCCTGATGCCCCTGTTACCTAACAAATAAATAGGGACCTGGGAGTTAGTCAGCTGTCACGGGCTGCTTCCTGGGGGTGGAGGCCTGGTCGAGGACCGGGCCGCGGGGTCACTAAAGCCTCGAAATCGTCTCAAGATCTCCAGAAGATGCAGATTTATGTACCTTGCCCTGAGGTGGTTCAGAAGATCAATGCCCCGGTGGCCCGGTCCCTGACCCATGGTCCGTTGGACGGTCACAGATGTGGATAGAACTCTCACGCCTGAAAGTGAAAACTACTCTGGTTAGTCCTGGACAGAAAAGGAAGATTTGCCACCACTTAAAACTAGTAGAATAAGAATAATGATCAGCTGTAGGAAGAGCTCGAAACCTTGCTAACAGGAGTCTGAAATTCTTGTTCCTGTACCATTCATTGTTTGAAATAATTAGTATCTGTAGCATTTTATTTTTAGCAGATATCAAATTGTATTCAATTTCAGTTTAAAGCACTACTGTTGTACAGTATCCAGATAAGACAATTGCTAGCTTTTTATAATTTTTCGTAGTCATTCGGCAAATTTATATATTCCAGTCATGTAGGTAACACGCAGAGGCATTTAGCAAAACTTGGCATAACAAAAATCACTATTTTGCAGTAAGGGAGCTACAATGGGGGGGGGGGTGATGTAGTGAGGGAGCTACAGTGGGGGGTGATGTAGTGAGGGAGCTACAGTGGGGGGTGATGTAGTAAGGGAGCTACAATGGGGGTGATGTAGTGAGGGAGCTACAGTGGGGGGTGATGTAGTGAGGGAGCTACAATGGGGGTGATGTAGTGAGGGAGCTACAATGGGGGTGATGTAGTGAGGGAGCTACAATGGGGTGATGTAGTGAGGGAGCTACAGTGGGGAGTGATGTAGTGAGGGAGCTACAATGGGGGGGTGATGTAGTGAGGGAGCTACAGTGGGGGGGTGATGTAGTGAGGGAGCTACAGTGGGGAGTGATGTAGTGAGGGAGCTACAATGGGGGTGATGTAGTGAGGGAGCTACAATGGGGGTGATGTAGTGAGGGAGCTACAATGGGGTGATGTAGTGAGGGAGCTACAGTGGGGAGTGATGTAGTGAGGGAGCTACAGTGGGGAGTGATGTAGTGAGGGAGCTACAGTGGGGGGTGATGTAGGGAGGGAGCTACAGTGGGGGGTGATGTAGTGAGGGAGCTACAGTGGGGGTGATGTAGTGAGGGAGCTACAGTGGGGGGTGATGTAGTGAGGGAGCTACAGTGGGGAGTGATGTAGTGAGGGAGCTACAGTGGGGGGTGATGTAGTGAGGGAGCTACAATGGGGTGATGTAGTGAGGGAGCTACAATGTGGGGTGATGTAGTGAGGGAGCTCACTGGGTGTGATGTAGTGAGGGAGCTACAATGGGGGTGATGTAGTGAGGGAGCTACAATGGGGGTGATGTATGTAGAGGGAGCTACAATGGGGTGATGTAGTGAGGGAGCTACAATGGGGGTGATGTAGTGAGGAGCTACAGTGGGGGTGATGTAGTGAGGGAGCTACAGTGGGGGGTGATGTAGTGAGGGAGCTACAGTGGGGAGTGATGTAGTGAGGGAGCTACAGTGGGGAGTGATGTAGTGAGGGAGCTACAGTGGGGGGTGATGTAGTGAGGGAGCTACAGTGGGGGTGGTGTAGTGAGGGAGCTACAGTGGGGGTGATGTTAGTGAGGGAGCTACAGTGGGGAGTGATGTAGTGAGGAGCTACAATGGGGGTGATGTAGTGAGGGAGCTACAGTGGGGGATGTAGTGAGGGAGCTACAGTGGGGAGGTGATGTAGTGAGGGAGCTACAATGGGGTGATGTGTGAGGGAGCTACAATGGGGGTGATGTAGTGAGGGAGCTACAGTGGGGAGTGATGTAGTGAGGGAGCTACAGTGGGGGGTGATGTAGTGAGGGAGCTACAATGGGGTGATGTGTGAGGGAGCTACAATGGGGGGTGATGTAGTGAGGGAGCTACAGTGGGGGTGATGAGTAGTGAGGAGTGCTACAATGGGGTGATGTAGTGAGGGAGCTACAGTGGGGAGTGATGTAGTGAGGGAGCTACAGTGGGGTGATGTAGTGAGGGAGCTACAGTGGGGGTGATGTAGTGAGGAGCTACAATGGGGTTGATGTAGTGGGGAGCTACAGTGGGGAGTGATGTAGTGAGGGAGCTAAATGGGGAGTGATGTAGTGAGGGAGCTACAGTGGGGAGTGATGTAGTGAGGGAGCTACAATGGGGTGATGTAGTGAGGGAGCTACAGTGGGGAGTGATGTAGTGAGGGAGCTACAGTGGGGGGGGTGATGTAGTGAGGGAGCGACAATGGGTGATGTAGTGAGGGAGCTACAGTGGGGGGTGATGTAGTGAGGGAGCTACAGGGGTGATGTAGTGAGGGAGCTACAATGGGGGTGATGTAGTGAGGGAGCTACAGTGGGGGGGTGATGTAGTGAGGGAGCTACAATGGGGTGATGTAGTGAGGGAGCTACAGTGGGGGGTGTGTAGTGAGGGAGCTACAATGGGGGTGATGTATGAGGGAGCTACAGTGGGGGGGGGGGGGGGGGTGATGTAGTGAGGGAGCTACAATGGGGGTGAGTAGTGAGGGAGCTACAATGGGGGTGATGTAGTGAGGGAGCTACAGTGGGGGTGATGTAGTGAGGGAGCTACAGTGGGGGTGATGTAGTGAGGGAGCTACATGGGGGTGATGTAGTGAGGGAGCTACAGTGGGGGTTGATGTAGTGAGGGAGCTACAGTGGGGGGTGATGTAGTGAGGGAGCTACAGTGGGGAGTGATGTAGTGAGGGAGCTACAGTGGGGGGTGATGTAGTGAGGGAGCTACAGTGGGGGTGATGTAGTGAGGGAGCTACAGTGGGGAGTGATGTAGTGAGGGAGTACAGTGGGGGGTGATGTAGTGAGGGAGCTACAGTGGGGGTGATGTAGTGAGGGAGCTACAGTGGGTGGTGATGTAGTGAGGGAGCTACAATGGGGTGATGTAGTGAGGGAGGTACAAGGGGGTGATGTAGTGAGGGAGCTACAGTGGGGGTGATGTAGTGAGGGAGCTACAGTGGGGGTGATGTAGTGAGGGAGCTACAATGGGGGTGTGATGTAGTGATGGAGCTACAATGGGGTGATGTAGTGAGGGAGCTACAATGGGGGTGATGTAGTGAGGGAGCTACAATGGGGGTGATGTAGTGAGGGAGCTACAATGGGGGTGATGTAGTGAGGGAGCTACAATGGGGGTGATGTAGTGAGGAGCTACAATGGGGGTGATGTAGTGAGGGAGCTACAATGGGGGTGATGTAGTGAGGGAGCTACAATGGGGGGTGATGTAGTGAGGGAGCTACAATGGGGGGTGAGGTAGCGAGGAGGTACAATGGGGGTGATGTAGTGAGGGAGCTACAATGGGGGTGATGTAGTGAGGGAGCTACAATGGGGGTGATGGTGAAGGGGGCGGGGGTCGTGCAGGGAGCAGGAGGAGAGGCCCTGAAGGGACGCGTCGGGGGGACAGTGAACTGGGCCGGACGCTCATGGTTAGCCCGAATGTTGAGCAGGCTTTATTTTAGCGTAATTTTATTTGGCGTACCAGCAGCTCATTTTATTTTATTTCATCAGTACTGTGTAATTGATGATGGCACGTTGTAGGATGATGCGATATGCATGTAGAGGAATGGTAAGTAGAGCACTGACTGATGTAAGTGGCTTCACCCCAACCCCTTGCACGTGAGCCTCGGGAGGTTGACAGTTAGTCTTTTTCCAGGGTTCGTACTTTGTCCAGTCTTGTTCTGTGGAATTTGAATGCCTGACTGATTTCAGTCTTCGTAGTGGGGGGGGGGGAATGTCGTAGGTGGTAAATGTTTATGCATCAGTCAGTCAAGGGAAAATTTCAAGTTGGCAACAAGTATTAAAAAAAAGTCCTTGGGGTGAAGGGTAGGTGGTTGTAAAGGGTCCCCGTGGGGTGGGGGGGGGGGGGGGGGGGTAGGGTGAGAGGAGTTTTGGACCAACCCCGTTTTAAGAGCTTGGTGGATGTTTATCGTCGTTTTCCATATAGTATAGTATCTTTTATATAGTTAAAAAGTGAAACGATTGAGAGAAGAGGTGTTAGGGTGGCAGCAGTCAGCTAGGGTAGAGGTGATGGTGCTAGAAGTGGTGTTGATTGCCGGTTAAACAACTCGGCGTCTACTTGCCACGTATCAACGTAGTCTTCATCTCGCAAAAAAAAAAAAAAGTTTCCCGTAGCCGAATATAGCGTTGGAACGTTTTCGAACTCTGCTTATATACCAAGTTTAGAATGTGGCGTGTATGTTGACTCGAAGTTTTGACAGGGGATTGAAACACGTGGATACCGAACGGGCTGATACCTAGTTGATGGGGTTCTGGGAGTTCTTCTACTCCCCAAGCCCGGCCGAGGCCAGGCTTGACTTGTGAGAGTTTGGTCCACTAGGCCACTTGGTCCACATATTACCGTCGTTGCTTGGAGCGGCTCGCAGGCCCACATAACCATCACAGCCCGGTTGGTCCGGCACTCCTTGGAGGAATAAATCTAGTTTCCTCTTGAAGATCTTGCTCCACGGTGGTGTTGGGGCTCTACACCCACAGCTTCACCAACGGCTTGTTGTGTGCTGCCGTTCGTGGAGTTTAGTTCGAGGGTTTTCACACACCCGTAATTGCCTTTCCGAAATTTTGTGGGCTTAGTTAACGACACTTGGACTGAATCGTCGACTGCGAAAGAATTGGGTATTTTGTTTAAATTTTTATTTAACGTTACCAACATTTTGTATCTCATATAACTGGTTTGTAAATACCCCGTTTTTACCTACCGTTTATTTAATTATAATTCTAATAAATATAAATATATTGAAGGATGTTAATGGTAATAAAAACAAGGAAACCAGAATCATATGTATACTGTATATGTAATTATTACATGCACCTACCTTTATCACTAGGATTCAGGAAATGTCAGCACCGTGGAGAAATGCCAGACAGACCACTGGAACATTATCTAACAGTGCACAGTTACAAACCCATTAAGATTTAACTTAGATTCAACAGAGCATTTGTTTTAAACACGTGGAACAAAATCATACCGAAGCGACCATACGAGTCNCCAGCACACACACATTACAAGACAGTTCTCAACCACACTTTTATTTTATTACATTTGATATCACATTTGATATCAAAAACCAAAGGTTGTTCACGTGGAAATATCTTTATCCCGTGATAGACGGAACCCCAGCAACACCGACACACGGAACCGCGCGCCGTAACTTAAGCAACAGCAACTTCCCAATAAGATGACAGCTGGAGGATCGGCAGTAGCAACACTGGATGTAGTGACAACAGTAATGCCAACACGAACAGCAGTAGTAGCAACAGCATTAGTGGAAATAGCAGGAACAGCAGTGTGTAGCTAACATCAGTATGCAGTAGCATTAGCAGCAACATCAGTATGCAGTGAGAGCAATAACAGCACCAGCAGCAGCAGTAGCAGCAGCAATATCAAAAACAAAATCACATAAACAATGCTGTTTACTAATTATATCATGAATCTGTGTTAGATTATTGTAAATTTCACCACCAGCGTGGCAAGTGCTGTAGCGTGGGGTCCCCACTAGGCAACCACTTCTATAAACATTAACGTCTTAATATCCGACCTTGACGTAGTACTTAACGGTCGTTAGTAGTCCGAGCCATGATGGACGTCCCCATGCACGGCCGGGGACGCCAGCTGAGCCTCATAGGCCAGGTGTCCCCCCGTCGGTCCTATTACCTGGTGCTCCACTAACCAATTTGTGTGATTACGGGCTCACCATAGACCGTGCTACATGGACACTTCGTTCTGAGTAGCTAAATCTAAAACAACAACAACAACCAATTTGTTTTTGTAGTAGGTTAAGCTGAAATTTAAATTTAATTGACATTGCTACTATTAACTCTGTTATCTTCATTTGTGTGTGTTCTGCATTGTCTAGATGCTTACACAGTTTATCTGTGTTTATGGGGAGCAAGTTCTAGCTCTCGGGCCTCGTCTCCTACCTGTTATACTCGATGTTTTACACTTCTCGGTGTTCTAATGCTGTCAAACTGGCTGCTGAACCTGTTATTTGAGGTGACTTTCGCGACTTCAGGTTTCCAAGAGCGTTCCATTTATTTACCACACACATTGTATGTACTTACATACAATTTAACGGCTCATTTGTGTTTCCAGTTCCCAACTGTGTCCCCTCGTCCTCCTCTTCCTGCTATGGGAAGATGTTATAGCTTTCCACTTTACTCCCTTCAGAATCACACACGTTGTGATCATGTCACCTTTAGCCCTTCTTCTAGTGTAGTTAGGTTAAGCTCTTCGTATCTTCATAACTAAAATTTGTTTTACTTGTCTTTAACAAGACTGTGATTCAGTGCAGGATTTAGGTATTCAAACACAGGCTTAACATAGGAGGTGTATATTGTTCTGAATAGTTTTCTAAATGCTGTTCTTATATTCATATTTATTTAAGCTGCCGGCAGATGTTATTCCATTCATGTGAGTCTCTTGTGTTAGTTCACATCCTCAGTAGTCTTTTTATCATGTAAACCACTAGTGTACTAGTGTTTTACACTGTAAAACACAGTGTACTAGTGTTTTACACTGTAAAACACAGTGTACTATCACACAATGACACTATAGGCCTTCCACCACACACACTGACAACACTGTACACCTCCCACCACACACTCCCTTGACAACCCGGTAGCATTTTATAGGTTTGAGCGAGCACTGGTACCTTTGTACAGGTCTGCCACCACCTAACAAAGCTGCACTCCCACAAAAATACAAAAATACTAGTATGTATAATGTAAAATAATGTCAAATCACCCACGAAAATTATTCGTCATTATAAATTTGGCATTAGAGCGTAAACTAACACCCGGGCGGCGTTGTCACGCCGTCCCGTCACGCACTTGACAAATTGTGACGGTGTGACGCGCTTAGTAAACATTCATAGTGTAAATAAGTTAAGCGTTAAAACTTGAAAATGTTGCCACCGCTCGCAGAAGATGATCCGGCCAACTTCTTAGGCCAGCTGTCAGTCTTCATCAGCTTAACGATCGAGGGAGTGACTTTGGCAAGTTTACCGAGTCAGTTGCGCAAATATTTCACGTCGTGCCCGCGCCACGAGGGATACAAATTACCAGAGTTATCCCAGACCCATCACCAGGCCGCCCCCAGGCAGCTGCACAGGCCGCCCCCAGGCAGCTGCACAGGCCGCCCCCAGGTAGCTGCACAGGCAGCCCCCAGGCAGCTGCACTGGCCGCCCCCAGGCAGCTGCACAGGCCGCCCCCAGGCAGCTGCACAGGCCGCCCCCAGGCAGCTGCACAGGCGCCCCCAGGCAGCTGCACAGGCAGGCAGCTGCACAGGCCGCCCCCAGGCAGCTGCACAGGCCGCCCCCAGGCAGCTGCACAGGCCGCCCCAGGCAGCTGCACAGGCCGCCCCCAGGCAGCTACACAGGCCGCCCCCAGGCAGCTGCACAGGCCTCCCCCCCCCCTGGCAGCTGCACAGGCCGCCGCCTCTACCTTCCTGCTGCTCCACACACTCACCCTCCCTCCTGCTGGCGTTTTGTCCTGCAACGTTTGCCATTGCCGGAGCACCAGTCCGGAATTTATAAAAACTACGAAGCTATAATGGGTTCTGGATATGAGCAGCAAGTGATGAATGCGTGGCTGGAGGAGCCAATACACGTCCAGGATCACAAGCCTTGCGCCCCGCCGCCACACAGTCTAACCTGTCGTACGCTTCCCGCCAATTTGTCTACCTTACTCCACACCTCAAGCAACATTTCCCAGTATATTATGGGATTATATTTGCCAGAGATTATGTTTGCTTGTCCATTGCTATCTTGATAGCTTCTCTTGTTGGACTCATTCGCGAGGCACACACAGCACCGCTCCTGTGCCACGTAAGTCCACTACGGGCTCAGCATAGCCCGTGCTACTTGCCCCGCTCCTGTGCCAGGTAAGCTACGGGCTCACCATAGCCCGTGCTACTAGGAGCTTGTTCCGAGTAGCTGAATCTATAACAACAACAGTTTGCTTGTCGACAACTTACAATCTTAAACAACAACAACAACAACGTTTGCTTGTTATCAGAGTAACAAGGTTATCGCGAATAACCTAACTCAATTATGGGCTCACCATAGCCCGTGCTACATGGACATTTCGTTTTGAGTAGCTAAGTCTAAAACAACAACAACAGTTTGCTTGTGACACGAAAATAGTATGCCAATATTCCTGGTATGTAGATAATGTCACAAATCCCAGCAGTGAGAGGGTTGTAATTACCTAAGTGTAGTTAAAGGATGAGAGCTACGCTCGTGGTGTCCCGTCTTCCCAGCACTCTTTATCATATAACGCTTTGAAACTACATGTGTTGTGTGTGAAGCCTAGTGTGCCGCGCAGCTCCTCAAAATATCTTCGTCTTTACGTTTCAAGGCAAAATTTTAAAATGCTTTACCGCATTCATCCAATAATTTAAATATAGTTATAGAAATCGGAATATCATACCAATTATTTTTCTTAACTCGCAATTCCATAGTTTTTGTTGTAAGAATTTATTGATAAATGTTTATCTGGCGCCGCTGAACATGATCGTAAACCAAATTGAAAATGTTTTGTATATTGTTTTTCAGTCGCGTAAGTTTTGATATAGATCACATTCATACAAATATAATCCCTGCGGTGGATCGGCTCATCGCGGATAAGTTTTCTTTTTCTCACTTTCTCGGGGTCGGATGATGATATTTTAGGAGATAAAAATTCCGGGATTTATTCTCGGGTAATCTCAGGTATACTTTCTCCCAGGTGGGCGGCCGCTCCGCCAGAAGCTGAACCGCCTCAGTTATCTCACAAGCAAGACTAAACATGGTGCTTTGTAGCAAGTAATTTTTCATCACCATAGTTTAGATTTTGTTAGACTTGCGTCTCGAATGGTGAGAGCGCATCAAACTGGGTTACTGAAGCTGTAATGACGATGCAAAACGAGATTAAAACTGGCGGTGAATTCTCTACGTTCGTATCCTGTTGGGGTTACCGGGGAGGTTATCTTGAGATGATTTCGGGGCTTAGCGTCCCCGCGGCCCGGTCCTCGACCAGGCCTCTCCACCCCCAGGATGCAGCCCTTGACAGCTGACTAACACCCAGGTACCTATTTTACTGCTAGGTAACAGGGGCATAGGGTGAAAGAAACTCTGCCCATTGTTTCTCGCCGGCGCCCGGGATCGAACACGGGACCACAGGATCACCCCTCCAGTGTTTTGTCCGCTCAGCCACCGGCTGGGATGATTAACATAAGCCACGATAATCATAGATCTGGTCTTATTGAGAGAGGCCCCAGGAGCAGTGATCACGAATGTGTGTTCTTGCTTTGCTATCCTGCACTTTAATAGTTAGCGAGGCTATCTTGGTTATCTTGAGATGATTTCGGGGCTTTAGCGTCCCCTCGGCCCGGTCCTCGACCATGCCTCCTTTTTGTTACCCCCCCCCCCAGGAAGCAGCCCGTAGCAACTGTCTAACTCCCAAGTATCTATTTTACTGCTAGGTAACAGGGTCATCAGGGTGAAAGAAACATTTTGCCCATTTGTCTCCGCCTCCACCGGGGATCGAACCCGGAACCTCCGGACTACAAATCCCCGAAGCCGCTGTCCACCCAGCTGTCAGGCGCCCTGGCGGCCACAACTGCGGCAGCTGCAGGTGATGCAGAATTTGACGGAGAAGCGGAAGATGCAATCAACCGCTGTTGGAGATGTAACAGATGCTGACGAAACAGCTGCGAAAGATGCATCAGTGGTAGGAAAGAGTTGCTGGATATCAGCTGAAGAACACTGAAATTGTCAATAAGGCAATGAATGAATGAATTTTTTAGAGGTAAGCGCCAAGCCATTACGACTATATAGCACTTGGAAAGGGTCAAGATAAGGATTTGGGATGGGACAGGGGGGGGGAAGGAATGGTGCCCAACAACTTGGATGGTCGGGGATTGAACGCCGACCTGCAAGAACCGGGGCAGTTGCTCTACCTTCCATAATAGCTGTGGGTCCGATTGATTGTTACTAGCGTAGGTTAATACAAATATCCGAGTGGGTGTGGTTGGGTATAAATAGGCGCTGCCTCGCATGGACAATAGATCTACGGATTCCTTTATTCTTATGTTGTCCTCAGTTCGGTACGTAGTCAACCTCAAGGATTTTTAACTATAATTAGGAGAGTTTCCCCTCCCACGTGGTACCATATGTCTGGCCTGTTTTCCAGCCCGTCCTCTTGAGCGTACACAACGTCACTAAACTGATGTACTAAATTGCTCGAACCTAACCTAACCGAGGACCCACGAATAGAAAACGGGACATCACGTCAATTTTCAGCATGCACCTTCTTCATTACACTCCGCTTAATGGACTTGTGAGTATTCTGCCAGCCACTTGTTAAACATTTTACTTGACGAATTCCTCCTAAAGTTTCTTGTAGGCTTCCTCCGTGCGTCTTTCCCTTAAAATGTTTCCATAAGCAAGCATTAGCAAGAAGGACTTATCTCCTCTTGGAAATCTTTCACGTAAATAACGCCTAGCATAGGTGCTAATATGACCCTGTGGACCCCCGCTAGTAGCGTCTCGACAATGACTCGTTTCGACAGGAGCCAGGCAGCCTGTGAATATATATAAGCTAGGCTTGTATCGAGTTCCATCTCCCCCCCCCCCAAGGGCGAGCTACTAACCTTCCCCCAGAATGTAACTCCACAACAGTTGACTAATTCCCGGGTATATATTTACTACTAGGTGACAACAATCAACATGCTAGGTGAGCAGAGGCATTAGATGAAAGGAAACGTGGCCAACCATTTCTCTTCTCTCTTGTCAACTCTGTTTTATGTTGCTTAAGTACGCCCCAACCCACTGTAACATTCCCGCCTGTTTCCTCCAAGAGGTCCACTTGTCTCTGATCTCTGGCACGTTGCAGTGACCTATGTGAGGAACACTTGTTCCTCACTCACTGTGTGAGTGAATGAGAATGCGAGGAACATTCAAAGGCTCCTATATTCATTGGCTGTCTTCCATTCATGTGGCAGTCCCTCTTTCACAAGTGAGTTGTTTTATCCTAGCAAGTGGTAAGCTCAGACTTGTGGCAGCTTTCTTTAGGACTCAAGGGGAAGACTCTGGACCTATATACTGGTTTTTGTATGCAGGCGATGAGTCACAATAACGTGGCTAAAGTATGTTGACCAGACCACACACTAGAAGGTGAAGGGACGACGACGTTTCGGTCCGTCCTGGACCATTCTCAAGTCGATTGTGACTTGTTTTGTATCATTCCGTTCTTGTGACTGCTTCATCACTTCTGCTGTTGACGCGCGCGTGTGTGTGTGTATTTACTATTTGTATCTGGAGTATTGAGCTTATAGCCCTTAGACCCCGCTTTTCTAACCAATTAATTTTTCCTCTATTATGTCTACTACATATCCCCAGGAAGCAGCCCGTAGCAGCTGTCTAACTCCCAGGAACCTATTTACTGCTAGGTGAACAGGTGCATCAGGGTGAAAGAAACTCTGTCCATTTGTTTCTGCCTCCACCGGGAATCGAACCTGGGTCCGTAGGACTGTTACCCCCGTGGGCTGTCCAATCAGCCGCGAGGCCCCATAATGTGTGTGTATCTTCCGTCAGTGTATATGTGTGTAGTGTGAATACAGTATGTATATGTATGCATGTGTGGTATGTATGTCTGTGTACGCCAGTGTGTATATGTGGTGTGGTATGTATGTCTGTGTACGCCAATGTGTATATGTGGTGTGTATGTATGCATGTGTGCGTACGTCATTGTATATATGTGTGTGGTGTGACTGTGTTCATCTGATGTATATAAGTATGTGAGATTGTGCATGTATCTGCATGTATGGATGTATATATACAACCTGTTCATAAAATGCCACCTGGTTGATTATAGTCTCACTAACGTCAATTTGTCTATGGTTGTATTAATTATTCAAGGATGCGTGTTTGTATGGCTGTATATTGGTGTACTACTCTGAAACGTGTGTATCTATATTTTTGTGTATGCGTACAATATGCTACGACGTGTTTGTGTATGAATTAATTACGCTAAAGCGTGAATAAATATGAATAGGATTCCTGTTGTTGTTGTTTTAGATTTAGCTACTCAGAACGAAATGTCCACGTAGCACGGGCTATGGTGAGCCCGTAATAGGAAGCCTGCTCGGTGATTATTGATATAGATTAGGCGGGCGAACAGGCGGTATGGGCATGAATAGCGTCTCCTCGGATTGATGATTGATGAAGATTAAGCCACCTAAGAAGTGGCACGGGCATGAATAGCCCGTAAGTGGTGGTCCTTTTAAGCCATTACCAGTATCAAAAGATGATACTGGAGATCTGTGGAGGCGCAACTGCACCCTGCGTGACGGGAGATGTTTCCCGTCTGATCTCCTCGGCTTATCGACGTCCCTTTATAGGGCCTGGGCCAACCACTGACCATCCCAGGTATCTGTGTTCTGTTAGATGATCAGGTGAAATGGGACGAGGCTAATCGTCTCTGTCCCGTCCGGGGATCGAACCCGGGTCTCACCATTGCGAGTCGAGGGCGTAGAGGCATTTGAGTGCTTCTACATACTGTATATTTACCCATATCAACCTGAACTAATAAACCTCCATCTGTGTTTGCTTGCAGACGTTCCTCTAAGTGTTGTCTATCGTTTAATAACTTCACGCAGTGTTTATAAACGATGAAACGCATGTGACCATTTTATAACCAACCTCCTATGGTCTGCCCTTCTAAGACTTTGTATCGTTTTATATGCATTATCATTAATAATTATATATATATATATATATATATATATATATATATATATATATATATATATATATATATATATATATATATATGCAGAATAACCACATGTGAAAAATAGAAAATGCTTAACGCGTTTTCGGCTAATTCGCCTTCATCAGAGCAAAGTAGAATGAAGATCTTCATTCTACTTTGCTCTGATGAAGGCGAATTAGCCGAAAACGCGTTAAGCATTTTCTATTTTTCACATGTGGTTATTCTGCATACTTGGATCAGTGTTTTTGTGATCATTGTTGCATATATATATATATATATATATATATATATATATATATATATATATATATATATATATATATATATATATATATATATGTGAGAAAGCTGCATGAACGCGCAAGCCAAGAGTTCTAAGTGATATATATATATATATATATATATATATATATATATATATATATATATATATATATATATATATATATATATATATATATATATGCAAACAAGCCTGAATGGTCCCCAGGACTGTTAATTCCGGGTAATTCCGGGTAACTCCCACCCCCTCTGGGGTGGGAGTTACCCGGAATATATATATATATATATATATATATATATATATATATATATATATATATATATATATATATATATATATATATATATATACCCGGGATATATATATATATATATATATATATATATATATATACCGGGATATATATATATATATATATATATATATATATATATATATATATATATATATATATATATATATATATATATATATATATATATATATATTCTTATAAATAATAACTTTTTAGAATTCTTATATAAATAACTAAAAATAACTGTTCTTTATACAAGAAAAAAGAAAGCTTGAATCGAATGTACCCTCCAGAGATGTTATTATGTACCTCAGATATTTAACTAAGAGTCTACCTCCCAGCCTTTTGACTACCAACTCTACCTAATCTTATCAGTCATTGCCTTATCAGACATAATATTATCAGACATAATATTATCAGCCATAACATAGCCAGACATAACCTTATCGGACATCGCATTATCCAGCCCGTCCTCCTGTTTTGGTAGTACTTAAAGTAGCGATGAGGACCATAGTGTATATATATATACCCACGTACAACGAAAGTAGAAATCTTACCTATTGAGTTAGACAAACCGGAAAGCTGTTTTTACTTGTGTTTCTTTGACAAACTAACCTAACCTAACCTAACCTAACCTAACCTAACCTAACCTTCCTAGGGTTAATACGCGATATCTGACGCCTAATATAGTATACAGTACATTTAATTAATTACAATAAACCGAAAATGCCTAAAAACGTGGAAAAATGGCAAAATATTGCCTGAATCATTGATATATGGTTTATATATTATAGAAGAAAAGTGATGATAAACGTATGTGTGATATACTAGACCTAGAAATATTTAAGTTTATTTTTTAGCTTCATTTTTTAAAGAATTCGTTACTAGTCAGTATACTACTATCTAAAAGGTAAGTACGTATGTATTCGTGACTATTGGCGATCGTCACCATAGGTAGTATCTAAACAGGATTGTTGTTAAAGATTCGCTACCTGGAACAAGAAGTTCCAAGTAGCACGGGCTATGGTGAGCCCGTAGTGGATGATTTTTATGTCTAAACAGGAGGATGAGAGCTATCACATAATCAGACATAACCTTATCAGATATAACCTTATCAGACATAACATTATTAGACATAACATTATTAGACATAACATTATCAGACAACATTATCAGACATAACGTTATCAGACATAACATTATCAGATATAACATTATTAGACATAACATTATTAGACATAACCTTATCAGACATAACATTATCAGATATAACATTATCAGACATAACATAATCAGACATAACATTATCAGATATAACATTTTCAGACATAACATAATCAGACATAACATTACCAGACATAACATTATCAGACATATAATTATATATAACATAATCAGATATAACCTAACCAAGCCATAACATAATCAGACATAACATACTCCAGCTATCCTCCTAAAATGAAAGTACCTATAGTAACCATTTGGTGGAAAGCACAACTATGTTGTGATGGGCCACAATTAGAAAGTTTGTATTTATGTTATTGGTTTATATATACAAGAGTTCTTACATTCTTGTACAGCCACTAGCACGCATAGGTCAGGTCCTTAATCCTAATTTTCTTTCGGGACCTTCGGGCAGGTCCTTAATCTTAATTTTCCCCTGAATAGGATCCGACGAATAGATTTACAATGTACCCATTCACTGCCGGGTGAACAGAGGCTACAGTTAAGGGTTGGAGCCAAGTCAATCCTCCCAGGCCAGTTGACTTTTGTATTATTGAATTGGACAAACCAGAAACTAGGCCTAGGAATATTTAAGTTTGATTCTCAGCTCTATTTTTTCGGATTATAGAATTAAAAGTACAAAAAATGAACTTTTTCGGGGTCCATCACTACATATTGGTACTTTCGAGCAAATGGTTATTATAAGTAGTATTGTTCCAAGAGGATGGGTTACACAATCAGACATAACCAAGCCGTTATAACAGAGTCAGACATTCCATTCGCCACGTAAACCGCATCAAACATTTTATACGCAGTTAAATATAATTGGCTGCGGTCTTTGCCATTCTAATCCAGATTTTTATGTTAGTGGAAAATTATTTTTGTCTTCATTATATATATTTATGCTGAAAGCAAGAATGGAAGGGAGGTAAATTTATGCTATATAGGACTATAACCCATTTACAGATATTTGTGTTTATTTACATAAACTTAAGCAAGATGAGAGAGAGAGAGAGAGAGAGAGAGAGAGAGAGAGAGAGAGAGAGAGAGAGAGAGAGAGAGAGAAGGGGGGGTGGTCCTTCCATTCATATATAAACTCCCAGGAAATTTAACAATATGTTGATATGGTATCCATACCATAATAATTAATTAAATTAACCCCGCGGACAGCCTCGTCGTCGACTTGGTAGACAGACCTCTGTAGGACACAGGTAGTCAAATGTACCTAAAATATTCCATTGGACCCTGGCCTAACCAAATATGACTAATCCTAAATTAACATAACCTACATAACTTGATTAACTTTATATGTAGATGAGGGAGCAGCAGGAGGATACACAGACGGGGGAGTGTAACTGGCAAGCAAGAGACCGTATTAGGAGGATACACAGAGGAGGGCAGTGTAACTAGGAGCTAGAGGGTTCAGTATAGCGTCAATTGAGGGTGGTTGAGTGGGAGTGGTAAGTGGATCACTGACACGGCCGGCAGGGTTGCCAGATCCGAATTGCTGAAAGTAACGAGCTGACGGTCTGAAAGTAGCGAATTTGTAGTTAAAGTAGCCCAATACTTTATTTAGCGATTGATACGGTTTTTAGAGTAATGTATGTTAATACATAGAGAAACACTACATGATTTAATGGTTGTATTAATATTATCACTGCAAGTATAATAACACATGTGATAATAGGATAACTTTTGACAGTCTCCGTGGTGTAGTGGTAAGACACTCGCCTGGCGTTCCGCGAGCGCTTTGTCATGGGTTCGTATCCTGGCCGGGGAGGATTTACTGGGCGCAATTCCTTAACTGTAGCCTCTGTTTAACGCAACAGTAAAATGTGTACTTGGTTGTAACAACGACTCTTCGCGGCAGGGGATCGTATTCCAGGGACCTGCCCGAAACGCTACGCGTACTAGTGGCTGTACAAGAATGTAACAACTCTTGTATATATCTAAAAAAAAAGCAATATTTGCTGCATGAAGCATAATGGGGGGTAGAGTCCTTCAATGTCTTCACATTTGAAGATTATCAAGATCTTCTTCGCATGCATCCACAACCTCATTTGTGTATACTGCAGACTCATATTTTATCACTGACATGGGTGGTTCAAATGATGAGCAACAAGTGTTTTCACCTTTTTTTTAAGATTTTCACCTTTTTGAAAGTTTCAGCATTACAACGAATGTGAAAAAGAAGCTCTTTACAAGCTTTCACTTACATTTTATGACATCTTCCTTCAACATTCTTAAGCTTTTTTTGGTTTATATATTTTTTTGTCTGTTAGTCGCCAGAAGTGTTGACAATTCAGAACAAAAATCCACTTTCTCCCTGGAATAAAGTCCAAGTTAACATGAAGCTTTGCCTGATTAGGATGCACGATTCTTCTGAGTATTCCAAGAGTTTCCTAACCCTGTATTAAGGCTACGCTGATCTGTTTCATCTTTTTGATGAAGTAAATTCATCCTTTCAACATCATTTAGGATTGATTTGAGGAATATGAAATATAGCTTGTTGGCAGGATCAGAGTACATTGAAAATATTTGCCTTGCAACATAGTTATCACAAGAGAAAGAAACGACTTGGTAATGGTTCAAAAATCCTACTGATCTAACAGCCGCTCTTCACTATTGTTCTTTGCCAAACATCGTGTTCCTGACAAAGGTATTAACTGTAAGGGATCTTTCCCATCATTTATACGTCTATAAATCTCTAGATAACTTTATCTCCTGAATGAATATCTGTGGAATCAGCTGTAGCTTTCTCTTATTATGAAATCGATGCTGGAAGGTAATTCATCAGATGCATGATAACAGACCAAATTTACCTGATTTACCGAATGCAAGGAATGACATGTACATTTGATAAGGAACAAATAATGGATATGTTGACCAGATCACACATTAGAAGGTGAAGGGACGACGACGTTTCGGTCCGTCCTGGACCATTCTCAAGTCGATTGTGATGAGGAAGAAGAGACAGGCAATAAATAGGCAAGAGAGAGCTGAGGAGCAAAGTAAGGTGTAGTAGAGAGGATAATAATAATAATAAGAGCTGCAGAAGGCCTATTGGCCCATACGAGGCAGCTCCTATTATAACCTTATCCTTCTTCATCACAGTGTAAAGTGAGATGAGGTCTACACAGAGTTGATGTCTCGTCCAAGCACGACGCTGCTTCAAATCAACTCCAATATTGCCAAAATAATCTTTGAGGTGTTGATACAAAGCTTCAGAGGTAGTGCTTGTGACTGAAACTAATCCCATAACCTGAGGTAAAATCCTACTGTGTTTAACTTTATAATATCGAACACAGACACACAAATGTTTTTCACACGCAATATCTGTTTATTCATCTATACGTGGTTCGCACGTGGTCCATCACTACATATTGGTACTTCCACCAAATAGCTCTTACGGGTTATTCATGCCTGTGCCACCTCTTGGGTGACTTAATCTTTATCAATCAATCAGCCATATAGTTAAGAACTATCATTTCAGGAGGATGGATTGCTTGCACAGATATTACCCGCGATGAAATATTAATGAAATTAAGGTTGGGAAGTCTATCGTCCCTGGGGAGGTTTACCTTACCTTGTGGTTACTTTTTCTTTCTAAGGGTCCGAGGATCAACGTCCCCAGGGCCCGGTCTCTGACCAGGCCTCCTGCGGTTGGTCGTCTGGTCAACTAGTCTCTTGGACGCAGGTGTGATTTACCTACATTACATTATATGCATAAATAATGTCATTGACTTTCTTAACATTAATAGCCCAAAAAGTTGCAAGTAGCGAGATTAAACATTTAAGAACGCCGATTTGTCAAAAGTAGCCCAATCCGCTACTTTTAGCCCAATCTGGCATCACTGTCAAACACGTTGTGGTCGGCCACACTGACCTCTGCATTTCACAAGCATTTTGCCTCAAGAGTGTAACACTTATATGCTGTGTTTGTTATATTAATCTGCAATGTTAAATGTGATTCTTGTACTGTGATTTGTGGATTTGTACTCATTGGATTTATGCGCCCCTTGAGGGACTTGAAGTAGAGGATGGTAGAAATGGCCTAGGCTACTCTATCCTTTTGAGATGTATTTTATTGTCTCAATAAATGTACTTGAACTTGAACTTGAACCTCGGAGAGGGATTAAGAGACGCTGAGTATATTTGTACCGGATTTTTAGTGAAAAATTTATAGATAATCCTATCTTATCCTAACTTACCGGAGGACCCATGAACAGAAACGATTCATTATGTCAATTTCGCGAGCCGCTATCATTTTCGAGTAATAATCAAAATCAAAATGTTTATTCAGGTAAAAGTACATACATAGAAGATGAGTTACAAACATAATGTTGGATTTATAGATAGAGCTAGTACATACAATACCTAAAGCCACTAATACGCATAGCGTTTTGGGCAAGCCAAGTTTTTGACCTTAGGTAAAAAATACGTCAAAATGCGAAGTGCTATTAGAATGGGTTGTGAATGCAGCCCGTCCTCTCATGTGTTCACAACATCACTAAACTGATGAACTAAATTGCCCGAACCTACCCTAACCGAGGACCTACGAATATAATAGCCTATGCCTATTACGTCGATTTTTGCGAACTGCTGAAATCAATTGAAAATGAAATCAATTTACACAACGCTATAAATACTTCACCCACGTACTACAAATACAAATAATCGCAAACAGAACCTAAATATTTAACCTAACCAATGCCTAAATATACACACAGTATGTTAGTATATAATGTAAACCGATTTTCATTCATAAACTGGGGGTTTGGCGGGTGCATGGAATGGACTTTGGCCTTTGTTTATGAGGACGGGCTGTTACACACGATTCTAAACTTATGGCGTTCGAACATTTCTTGAACAGTGTTTCACTATCGACCTCTGTTCGAATCTCAAATGTAAACGCTTCAATCACGTACTTCAAATACCACAGCCCGTCCTCCAAACAAAGATCCAAAAGTGATTCCATGCACCCGCCAAACCCCCTGTTTATGAATGAAAAGCGGTTTACACACGACTCACAACTGCTGACGTTCGAACATTTCCGGAACAAGTGCTTCACTGACGAATTTTGTTCGAACCACAACGCTGTAAATGCTTCACCCACGTACTACAAATACAAATAATCGCCAACAGAACCTAAACACCTGACCTAACCTAACCTATGCCTATTTATACACAATATGCTAATATATTATAATATTAATTTATACTTGAGAAAATTCCCGTTTTGAATGAACAGCATGTTAAAATTTATGAATGCGTCTGTGGGGTTGACCGCTGAATGTAATGGACTTGAGTCGAGGATGGGTTGAATACCAGCCCGTCCTCCAAACAAAGATCCAAAAGTGATTCCATGCACCCGCCAAACCCCCTGTTTATGAATGAAAAGCGGTTTACACACGACTCACAACTGCTGACGTTCGAACATATCCGGAACAAGTGCTTCACTGACGAATTTTGTTCGAATCACAACGCTATAAATGCTTCACCCACGTACTACAAATACAAATAATCGCCAGCAGAACCTAAACACCTAATTTATCCTATGCCTAACTATACATAGATTTAATATATAATAATATTATTTTATGCATCAAAACAAACTTATTTTTAATACACAATACGTTACAATTATTGAATACGTTTAGTAGGGGGGGGGGAGACCTTGCCTGCGGACAGGATGTTTACTGTAATGCAAATGCATTACTAACAAAAGCAAAACAACTAACGTAAGCTATCCTTGGCCAAATTATATACAAAATTGTAATATATAAGAGTATTTATTTATATTAATTGTTTTACATAGCACGGAAACAGGTTAGTCATGTGCCTTTGGGGATGGTCGCACCTTGGACGAACATGGACTGAGGATGGGTTGCATGATCGACATGTATCATAAATAAATATCTTGCATATGCATATTATATATATATATATATATATATATATATATATATATATATATATATATATATATATATATATATATATATATATATATATATATTATATATATACACACACACACACATATATATATATATATATATATATATATATATATATATATATATATATAACACACACACATATATATATATATATATATATATATATATATATATATATATATATATATATATATATATATATATATATATATATATATATTAGGGGTACCACCTCTGGTGCAATTGCAGGGACCCACATCCTCGAAGAAGAAAACAAAGAGCATTCAGAGAAGATCTTGTGGATTCTCACCGAATACTTAATTCTTTTCTTCTACCACCCCTATTATTTTTTTGTATGTTTTGTTTTATTTTATATATATATATATATATATATATATATATATATATATATATATATATATATATATATATATATATTACTAAAGTTTGATTGTATGCACACATGCCAGCAGCTACAGCTGCAATCCAGGCATAACCTTCGATTAGTCACTATAGCGAAGGGGGGGTAGAAATAGCCTAAGCTATATTTCACTACCCTTTGAGATGTATTTCTTTCTTATCTCTATAAACATCCTTGAACTTGAACTATAGTGGAAAGCACTTCGATATTAGAGAATAAGGTAGAATATGTTAAGCGACATGCATTCAGTAGTTGTTTTCTATGAAGATTTCAGATTCAAAGGAGCCACTGAAATGATGGAATACAAGAGTCAAGTTTATAGACTTTTCAGACTTGGATACATCAGCAAGGGAAATGCTTGCTCTATCTTGGGTTGGCACCCCACCTCTGAACACCTGCAGGATGGCATTTTCGAACAGTCATTGCTATATGTGTGTGTTTTCTGTAAATTGTAACAGTGTAGCAAAATAAATAAAAAATAAATCATATTGAATAAAGTAATACAAAAGTAGGGGTGGTAGGAGAAGTTAAACTCAAGCGTCAAAGGAGAATGTATGTCTTCACTGGATACCTTTATTCTCTTCTCCGAGGCTATGGGTCCCTACAATTGCCGAAATTTTGATTTGGTCAGTTATGATTCGGGAGACATTACATAAGATGGAATTTTACCTAGTTAATGCTATTTAAAAACTACAATAATATCAAACTAACACTGGCTACAGTATTTAATTTGGAAAGAGCGATACAATGGTAATAGCATTTGTACAAATTTAATTAATTTAACATATAGTATATTTCCTCATCAAGCGTATATTATTTCATTACTCTTGCAATCATATTTCATTGTGCTTCATTATTTCGTTACTCTTGCACTTACAGATTGCTGGACTGCTGAGAAGTAGTTACCAAGGATGAAGGTGACTGCGATCAAGGAAATATTAATCAGAAGAGATGTTAATTACGTACAATGGCTGTTCATAGGATAGATATCCTTTAAGGTACACGGAGAGACGAAAGGTAATAGAGTTACTAATGGTTAGAGTTATGACGGAAGGTAATAAAGTTACTAATGTTGGCAGAAGGAATTAGAAATACATGGATTATCTTAGCAACAGCTTAGTTTTATTTATTTTAACATTCTTTATTCTGTTCCGAGTGACTATTGAACTATCACTAAAGTAATTAAATACAAAATGAGGGTCCCGGTTCGTTCTCGACGCACAATCGAGAACGTACTGTCCCGGGTCCGAATCCCGGGCGGGACAGAACTAGTTGAGAACTAATTGATTGATTGATGAAGATTAAGCCACCCAAAAGGTGGCACGAGCATGAATAGCCCGTAAGTGGTGGCCCTTTTGAGCCATTACCAGTATCAAGAGCTGATACTGGAGATCTGTGGAGGTGCGACTGTACCCTGCGTGACGGGAGATGTCTCCCGTCGGTTGAGAACATTGCCTTTCACCTAATGTATTTGTTCACCTAGCAGCAAGTAGGTACCCAGGAGTTAGCTTGTTGTGGGGTCAGTAATTGCGCCTTGAGGGAAGGACCTCGATATAAGCCTAATTTGTATAAATACATACAGGCTTCCTGTCCCCATGACACAATGAATTATTATGTCTCTCAGCACTTGCAAGAAAACATATAAATTAAGGACTCGCGCTAGGCCTCTTTACTGTATACAGAACATTGGCATTCATCGAGGAGTTTAATTTGTGTTATTAGATATACCATTACTACAAAAGTGCTTCCCCCACATGTTTTACATACAATAATAGGTAGGGCTAATTGGATTTGGAAAAAAGTTATTCGAATTAGGAATTTATGCTTCCATCAAGAAATACGAGAATTTGTTTATAGAAACGCCTTTACTGTTTCGTGCCACAGTATAAGACACAGTTTTGAAATGAAAATAAATTGGAATTCCAGTGATCAAAACGCAAAGTGTTATTTAGTAGTAAGTCAATGCTCAATTAGAAATAAATATATTTTGAAGAGTATACCCTGGAGTGGCTTCGCAAGAAGGTCCCGCCGCTTGCTAGATGTCGCTCTTGTATTCATAACCATTTTCTGTGACGGACTCATATCTTTACAATGTTTGTTTATCTACGTATATATAGTTACAAATCACATTGAACATAAAATAAAAATATCTGGAATACATGAAAAGTGGTGTATGTTATAGTTGTGTAGGTTTAGAGGGGTAAATTAATATAAAGGTTGTGGTTGTGTTCCAACAATGTGAAGGTGCGGCGGCGGGCGGGCGGCGCCGCCAAGCGACGCAGTAGCGTGTCTGCAGTGCCAAGAGACCGTTAGTAACGTGCGCGACTCAGTTTCAAAATGGCGTTTAACGGTGACGGTCCCTTTAACAAGCGTATGCGCACAGATGGTGAATCTGTGGGGCAAAAGGTAAGCAGTGGCGCTGTTTAATGTGGATAAGTTAGTGTGGGTGCGCCAGTGAAGTGCTTGTAAGGCGATGTTCTCCCCGGCTGGAGAGTGTGGCGGCGGCGGCGGCGGCCGTCGTTGTTAGTGACCATAGATCGTGGCGGACGTGGCCCCCCCCTGGCGTAGGAGGCTGCTGGCCCCCGAGCTCTCCCGTATTGCGAATGTCATGGTCGGAGAGGGAGCTGTACAAGTGAATGTGGGATCATCCCCCCCCACTGGAGGAGGAGCAGCACCACCACGTGGGGAAGGAAGTGTGGTGGTGAGCAGCGTGGTAGTGGCGGCGTCGGCCTAGCCAGCCCCGCGCGCCCACCACACACCTCCACCTCTCTCTTGCTCACACAAATCAGCGATTTAAAAAACAAAAAAAAACTCATACCCCCCCCAACTCTCCCTTTTACGGTCTTTCACTACAATATCAATCGAATTTGACACTAAACCAAACCATAGGGCCAGAATGTGGTGCCACACGCTAGGCTCACTTGCTCCCATTGTTCCTAGAACTCTTTTAAAAAGACTCGTTTAACACTCGCTTCCTCCCACTAAAATAAAATAAAAAATAATAAAAAGACCTTGTGGGTATAGTGTACATGGGTTTCTATCACATGGCTCTCATAATGCAACAATGACACCAAATTATAAACTAATTCTTAACCCCCCCCCACCACCAAAAAGTATTCCGTTCCCTTGCATGTACCGAGAAAAGCATCTCTCCGTCATGACTCCCTCCCCTCCCCCCACTAGCCCCCCCACACACCCCCCCCCTCTTTCCTCATGCCTCGGGTGAGCGCCACCATGACAGGAATGAGTCATGCCGGTCAGGACATTCTCATGAGAGGGTTTCCACACCGCCTCTCGCTTCCTCCTCCACACGTTTTCCCGCGTAAGCACAGCTTGTCGAGATTCGCTAGTCCAGCATGACACGGGTGTGAAGGATTGGGACACGACACAGAGCGAGGGATAACGCCCCCGCTAGATAATGATTTGTTACATCCTGTAAACCGGATCCCAGTATCCATGGCTGGCGTCGGGAGTGCCTACCCACCTCTATAGAACAATACACAGGATGCAGGACCACAAACATGCACATTTCATGTGGATTCTGTACTTGCCACTGTGCCTCGCCACGTTCACAGTAGACTAGATTTATGCCACAGGTTGAGGGGGGGGGGGTTATTCATTGGGATATCACCGTAATTCAGTTAACAAAAACTGAAGCAAGCCTCTGTATACTGAATTTGTAGTGTTTTCAGTATATTTGTTCATTAAGGAAGGTTGATCGGCCACACCAGACAAACATGTTTGTGCTCAATTCAGTTTAGGTTTGTAAAGTTTACTTTATTAAAGTACATTAAACACCTTATCTTGTATGATTATTACCTAGCCTTTATATTCAAAATCAAATCTAGAATAAAACTATTGGTTAAATTATAAATATCAAAGCGATCAATTTATAAGCCTAACCATGCATAACAAGAACATGCCAACTATTTGTCTGGACACTGTAACAAGTGGAGCTACTTTGCACAGCATAGGGACACCCACACTTGCTCACCACGTCCATGTTTATATTTTTTTTTATAAAATATATTTACATGTTAATTTTTTTTGTGTACATAACTAACCAGATGTCTCAGCACACTATATGTACCCTGTACCCTTACTATCTACCCATCCACTATCCAGAACCCATTGTATCCTCTTTAACAACATTGGAACATCTGTGCGTCTGGTTTTCATGCTGCCGTGACGGGACCACAGCTGTCATTTTGTCCATCTGTATTTTGTGAAGCAGAATACTTTGTCACATAAGTAGGTTGTGTTTCCGTCATGGATTGATTTCATTTTCCAGGAAAACTGCTCGTTTACTTTCAGGAACACATGTTCGGAGATACTGATAAAATCATAGTTCTGAGGTGTACAATAAATTATAGGAACACACTCGGCACAATACTATTCCATTTACCTCCATCCAACCCTCACCTTTCAAAGCCCATCCACTCTTTTGTGACGCATTCCTTTACTATCCAGTTGGGTAGCCATTTGAGGCAAGAAGCCCATTCCCTAACACGCTACCCGCTTGTTCCCCCGACGCCAGTTGTCAGGCTACGGGAAGGTAGGTGACAATTTTATGCTGTTCTCTCATAGTAGCCTATGTTGCTGGCTGTTCCTCTCCTTATGCTGTGGGTAGGGGGAAGATGTCTGCTGCCCCACTACTTGGGTATTACCAGACATCACCTGTCAAGATGTTAAGTTACCTTGGTATGCATAATATTGAAAGCTAGTTTGTAGTAATTGTATTCCCCCTTCAAATATTTAATGATGGTTGAACTGTGAAAACATTCTGGGTTATATATAATCTAGGTTCTAGAGACTAGTTAACACACAATGTTCCTGACAGCTATTTCCATACTACATAATCTAATAGATCCCTTATTGTTTTTTAACTGTACATGAGATTCAAAGTATCAATTGCAGAAATCTTATTGTGCCAACATTACTACCTTGAGTATATATTATGAGGGGGGGGAAATTTTATCATTGGTATTTTAGGTCTTACTTTTATCATTGGTATTTTAAGTCTTACTGATGCAAATAGGTAGTGGAAGAAGAAATGCAAGTATATTTTTTGGCAGCATTGAAATACTGTAATGTCCCGTCATAACCTGTATTCTAATGAGGGCTCTCTTGGCCTTTTATCTGATGTACAGTATTTGCAGTCCATAGGTAACATAAGTGGTATCAACTCGTATTTGACTAATAAAATTCATGGATATATTCAGTATAAGGTTCTTTACTGCTAAAGCTCCAGTCTAAAAGCTTTGTGGCAATCTGGACATGTGTAGGATATTACCCTGAACAAGTCACTACCTAGTTTTAGTACATCAATGATATGAATTGCAATGGTTTATTAATATAGATATGAGTATACTAATAGAAATCTAATTTATAGACTACAGATCAAAATGAGAAATAATTGCATTAGTTAAATTTGTCATACAGGATATCGTGCAGCTTCTGCCTCTGGCCATTCTACCCATTCACAGCTGCTGCATGTTCTCTTAGTACCTGCTTTTAATTGTATTTCAATTACTGTCTTTCTGCATTGTGTGAAAATTTCCTTCTTGCATTCATTAATACTGTATAGTACAAATTTGCCATTACCAGCTCCTACTTGCCTAAATTGTGCTCTATGCTCTCATTTCTTTGATTTGTACATCTTGATTCTAATTTGATTCGCCTGGCTCCATAGTTTATGGCCATATTTTGGGAAATGTTTGGATGCAGGGTGAACACTCAGGATTATCCAATTAGTGCTATGGTATA
>WNGS01072847.1:6950016-6960204 GCA_020271785.1 Procambarus virginalis
ATAGTGACTAGGCTGTACACTAATTTGTTTAAGCTTTTGATTATAGTGATAATGGATAGAAATACACCAGTGTAATTTTTCTAATTAAACAAAATATGAACAATGATGACTATAAATATTTATTCCTTAAAAAAGTACAGGTCTAGTTAACAAGAAAACAAATGATGAGCGCACAGGAATCTTAGCGCGCTCCACTAACATTAATAATAATTTAAACATGTGGCATAAAACCCTCCCATTCACTTAATATCCAAAAGACTTTTATATCAATCAAAGGTAAAAGAATTCACAACCATATAGCACTTGGCATAGTTCATTATTTATAACAAAACAAATATATTCCCACCAGTAAATGCTCCTCTACAAACGGTAATAACAAGGTTTTTCTGGGAAATGGATAATTACTTCCGATTATCGTGTGTTCCTGTTATTTTAGATTCAGCTACTCGGAACATAAGTTCCAAGTAGCACGGGCTATGGTGAGCCGGTAGTAACTTACCTGGCACAGGAGCGGGGCAAGTAGCACGAGCTATGGTTAGCCTCGTCTCATGTCCGATATGGTGGTAATCTGTAAGACATTTACTGTGTTCTTGTGAGTGGTAATGAAACACCTGACGAACAAGTGACTCACTTTATTCTTCAACTTCAGTGGTGGTATCCATAAGAGGATACTCTTACTAGGTGAGTCCCCATAATCTTTACACTATGTTAAGACACTCAGTGTAATTAAGGGTGATCTAGACATGTTATTGCTGGACCTAACCAAGGAGAGAGCATCATGAGCTGGAAATAACAAGGAGAAAGCACCCCTGAGCGGGTAATACCAAGGAAAAGGCATCTTAAACTGGGTATAGCAATGAGAAGAGCATCTAAGTATAACCAAGGAGAAAGCATCCTGAGGGGGGCAACAAAGGAGATAGCATCCTGAGATGCATGTCGGTGTATGGTTTTATTTCACAAGTTACTCAACGAGTCAGCGCTAACAATGAACAGATATATAGACGAGGATGCACTATAAAATATTATATCCTAGCACTCCATACACTCAAGTCAGAGGAGGATGTTACGCTCCTAAGGGAAAATTCATAGAAAATTACGCAAATGTGATTTCATTGTGCATTACGTCCCATTACACGAGCACCAAAGGCCTATTTATTATGTTCAAATATCCCCGACCAGTATTAACTTTTCATTGTTTGAGAAGGTGACAGGTTTTACAGGAGCGTTGTCGTCTCACACTGTCTTCACGTCGGCTGTCTCCAGCCTCTATGCAGTCACCTCTTTTAGCATGTTTATTTTTTGGGGAGATGCTGCTCTGTTTCCAAGCCGGGGAGGGAAGAGGATTTATGTGGATGAGGCTTCACGGGAACATCTTACGAGGGCGACCCTCGCTAGCCAAACACTGGGAATCTTGGAAGATTGGAGCACGTGTGGCCGCATTTATGCGTACACGGTGTCATAAATTGTTATTCTACCGAGGATCGAATTAGAAAAACGAAGGTGAGAAAATTATTTGCGAAATTCTGAAAGGAGAAGTGAAAAAAATAGATATTCGACTCCGTCCTGACGGCCAGGTGAAGAAATTTAGTTTTAAAAATTCCCCAGTGAATTCTGCTGACGTGAGAAGCATTTTAGAATAGGTTTTCTACTAAGTCTTATAATGGGACGTTGATATTACACAGAATATGAGTCGGAGGGATTGGGAGAATATGCCTCTCCTCTCCCTTTATCTCGCTGTGCGCATACGCATTTTGAGTAGCCCTGAGCATTCTCTTGGAATGGAATGGAGTATACAGTGGAATGGAATGGAATGGAATATACAGTGGATTGATTCAACGTTGATTTAAGGTCGAACCAGCGCCACTCTTTGATATTGTGCCCACTACACAACAAATAATTCCTAGTTACTAGCTCGTTGAAAATATACAACACGTTGATCTAGTGGCTAGTTATTTATGTTAGCTTGATAATAACGGATATGTTGAGCAGCCATCTGGTGTGCATGCTGTAGTTGATCTATCATTATCATTTTTTAACAGACTGTGTTTCTTGGTATCCTTGAGTCTGCGTGTCTTTTGATGAATGGCCATGGGAAATTGTTGTTTGGTCAGGTTCTGTACATTAAAGTCTAGTCCAGTGTAGGCTACATTAAAGTCTAGTACAGTGTAGGCTACATTAAAGTCTAGTACAGTGTAGGCTACATTAAAGTCTACTCCAGTGTAGGTCACATTAAAGTCTGGTCCAGTGTAGGCTACGCCGAAGTCTGGGGTCTGAAGTATTGAAATCTGCCATCACTTCACAATGCCACCATAGTGCATCATAGTCCTATATCACCATACCACGCCATCACTCATACCTGCCGCTACACCGCCCCGTCCAACTCTTCACCACACCAGCCTACCACCCGACCCTACCACCACTCTACCACACCGGCCTACCACCACTCTACCACACCGGCCTACCAACACTCTACCACACCGGCCTACCACCACTCTACCACACCGGCCTACCACCACTCTACCACACCGGCCTACCACCACTCTACCACACCATCACACCGGCGTACCGGGCTCCGTTGGAGGTGGTGTTGTCCTGATCAATAGCACAGTTGCCAAATGTCGCTACCTTTGTTTGACGCTCACGGCGGATACGTGTCTGTTGGTGACCCTTAGTGCGTGTCCTGTTTGCTGCTGTGTCCTGTACATCCTGCTGTGTCTTGTTTAATGTTGTGTCCTGTTTCCTGCTGTGTCCTGCTTGTTGTTGTCTCCTGGTGTTAATATGTTCTGTTGTGGTGTCCTGTCTACTGCTGATGTGCTCTGTTGGTTTATATTGTCTGCTGCTGTGTCCTGCTGTTGTTGTGTCCAATCTGTTGTGGTGTTCTCTGCTGTTGTTGTGTTCTGCTGCTCTATGTACTGAGGCTGTCTCCTGCTGCTGCTGTTAATGAGTCCTGTCTGCTGTTGTGCTCTACCGCTGTCTTGTTCTGTCTGTTTTTAAGTTCTAGTGTTGATGCGTCCTGTCCTACTACTGCTGTGCCTTACTGCAGTTGTACGTCCTGGAAAACCATTCCCTTCCGGTGTATCGTACCACAGTTTATCCATTTATGCCCCTTTCCAATATATCCAATACTTCCCATTTGTTCCCTTTCCAATATACCCCACGCTGAGCATCAGCACCCTCCCCTCTCCCGCTCTCTCTCTCTCTCTCTCTCTCTCTCTCTCTCTCTCTCTCTCTCTCTCTCTCTCTCTCTCTCTCTCTCTCTCTCTCTCTCTCTCTCTCTCTCTCTCTCTCTCTCTCTCTCTCTCTATATATATATATATATATATATATATATATATATATATATATATATATATATATATATATATATATATATATATATATATATATATATATAACGCATTGGGCCACCTGGAGAAAATTCACGATAAACTCCAGGAAAGTGTTTATCCAGCAGGATTTGTCGGGAACATTTGAGGTGAGAGGCGACAGGTGGCGCGCCTCGCTCCTTGGTCTTTCTGGGGCTGTTATGGGGTTGACAGTCTGCCATCCGGGCTTCGGAGGTGAAGGACGAACAGCCAACCCGTGTTGATGGATGGGTTGGTCAACCCGTGTTGATGGATGGGCTGGTCAACCCGTGTTGATGGATGGGCTGGTCAACCCGTGTTGATGAATGGGGATGGCCAAACTTTGTTGATGGATTGGCGACCTTGAGATGGCTCCGAGGATCAATGACTCACCGGCCCAGTTTCTGACCAAGCCTCCTGCGCTATATTTCCCATACTAGCCCTTACCAGTGTCATTATTTGTATCTTCATCATATCTCAACCTCGTTCCCCTTCTTTGGTTTCCTCCAAGGTGCCCTCATTTGTCTCTCTTTCCTCGTACTGATCTCTGTATTACAATGCCCCATCTTGCCTGGTTTACATATATATTAAAAGATTCAGATACGAGACTGAGCAGCAATATTTGTAAATTTGCGGACGATATAAAAATAGTGAGGGAAATAAATTCAGGAGACTCCCAATCTCTTCAAGATGATCTAGATAAGCTTGTGAAATGGGCGAAAGCTTGGCAGATGCAGTTTAAGACTGAGTAATATAGGGTTCTGAGGTTAGGTAATGATGATAAGAGTTACTAGAATTTGTTTGATAGTTCCCATTGAGGGCGCTTGACAGCTTGGTCAACAGCGCTTCGGATTCGTAGTCCGGAGGTTCCAGGTTCGATCCCCGGTGGAGGCGGAGACAAATAGGCAAAATGTTTCTTTCACCCTGATGCCCCTGTTACCTAGCAGTAAATAGGTACCTATGAGTTAAGACAGGTGCTACGGACTGCTTTCTTGGGGTGTGTAACAAAAAGGAGGCCTGAGCGGAGACGCTAAGCCCCGAAAACATCTCAAGATAACCTCAAGAAGAAAATAGTGTTGAAATTACGAGTCTGACTGAGAAAAAGTCTTGCAGTCATGATTAGTAGGGATCTAGTGCCAAAAAGTCAATGGATAAATGTTTGGATTAAGGCAAATAGGATACCGGAGATTTTCGGAATCATAAGCATTAAAACACTTGTTATTCTTCAGCTTTTTCTTGGGCTATTTAGACCAAGGAAAAAACTCCATAATCCCACTTGGATCATGGAGTTTAGTTTTAGTCGCCATAATGTAGAATGGACATAAATTCGCAGGAACGAGTTCCGAGAAGGATGACAAAGTTAATCCCAGGAATTAGAAACCTTTCACATAAAGAGATTAAACTAACATAATTTACATTCTTTAAACAAGCAAGAAGTTAGGGTATGAAGTATGCAAATGGATAAAAGGAGTATAACTAAGGAGATATTAATAAGGTGAGAAAGGTGCATGAACGCGCAAGCCATTGATCACTAAGAACTCTATTTGAACTTAGTGAAGGTATTAAATATATTAAAACATATCGAACACACACGAAACAATGATGTAAATCAAAGACGTTTAGATTCAGGAGAGACCTGTGTAAATACTGGTCTGGAAACAGGATTGTTGATTGGTGGAACACTTACCGGGTAATATAATAGGCGTGGGATTGTTTCAAGCGTAGGTTAGACATGTATATATGGATGAGTTTGGGTGGATATAAATAGGAGCTGTTACGTATGAGATAATAAGCCTTCTCCAGTTTTCTTAATTCTTATGTTCTTTTGTTATTATGCGGTATTTCTATATCCACTTCCCTCTTACTCTACTTTGCTTTAATTCTGTTTAAACACTTTTTTATCTTGTTATTAATTCACTTTTCTTATCATTTTATATGGTTTAGCGGTCGACATATGACGGCGAACTGACATAACAAAAGAAATTTCTGAAAGCCTATTGACCCATACGAGGCAGCTCCTATTTTATATCCACCTAAATTCATTTATATAAATGTCTAACTTACCCTTGAAACAATGCAGCAATCTCTCGTCTATTATGTTAGCTTGATAACTTAACCTTCATTCACCCACTACGGAAGTGAAGTAAGTTTCTCAATAATAATTATAATGTAAAACAAAAGTTCAGCGTATTGTTTACATTCACTATAATTCATAGAACGACCCGAAACAAATATACTGTAAAAACAATCCAATTAATCTTAATTTGCTCAGTCATATATGTTCACCTTTTTGCAAGCATTCCTCAGGGTAAAAGGGGGTAATATACAATACAAAAAGTTGAGATTAATGATAAGTGGACACGGATAATTGATCTCCACAGCTGGCAACTCTGCCTGACCACCACCTCACATGTGAATATTTTTTTTTCCTTGCCTCTCTTTCTGCTACTTTCAATAAGTTTAGGCTTCTAAAGTGTATCCTACATTTTCAAAATTGATTTTCTTTCCGAATTAGCAGAAGTTACGACTTCTGCTGAGTCGTAACGACTCAGACGTTATGACTTTGTGTATGTTGAAAATAGTCAGAGTAGACAGAGTCAGAGACAAATAGTCAGAGAGTAGTCACTCTAACGTGAAAAAGTCAATAGGAGCAGTGATGAGGGTTCGAACCTATGCAGTGGGTGTTCCCACGCCACTAGACCACGACATGGTATAAGGATTGCAACCTGGCGTCCTACTGAACCCACAAGGATTTTCTGAGGCTTCTACTGAAGCCAGAACAGAATTTTCACACAATCCCGCCATGCACTCTGGCCCTGTCATCTAGGACTTGTTCCACCTCTGACGCTCTTCTTTCAATAACCTGACGCATGAATCACAGCCTGGTTGATCTGGTATCCTGGGTGTGTAGAGCGGCTGCGTGACACGACTGGGGCGCATACTGGACTCTTTGATATAGGTTTATGGTCCACTGTATTGTGTTGTGAAATGTTTTAGCAGAGCTCACCTTTAATCTGGTGGTGCTGTCCCGTCTCGCTATCCATTTGCTATTCGTGGTCAATATTCCTTCACTATCCATAGGCTGTGATTATTGTTACTATTGGTTAGCTATAGGCTTATTCTGGTCAATATTCCTCGTATGAGAATTTAGATATATACTAATTTATATATTTATATTATATATACATTTCGGAGCATATAGGCACAGTTATCCTTCAGTAATACCTTGCAATGATTTCGGGGCTCAACGTCCCCGCGGCCCGGTCCTCGACCAGGCTTCCTCAGAGGCCAAGAACAGAGTTCAGAAATATTTCTTTCATCTCATTCACAACAAAATGTATTTGAACGTATTCAACATAATTACCATCCTTCAGAGTGAAGAAACTTGATGAAATCAACGAAATGTTTTCATATTTTTTTTTACCAAGTATATGCGATTTATCAAGAAAATGTAAAATAACCAATTATAGGTAATTAATATGCGATGATATAAATATTTGTCTGAAAGTGTCTGATAAGAGACCAATTATTAGTGAAATACAAAAATATGCACGAACGGTCGTGGTTTGATAATTAAGTCCTCATCTGCAGAAGGATAGTGTGTGTGTGTGTGTGTGTGTGTGTGTGTGTGTGTGTGTACTCACCTATTTGTGCTTGCGGGGGTTGAGCTTTAGCTCTTTGGTCCGCCTCTCAACTGTCATCACCGGTGTACAGATTCCCGAGCCTAGGGCTCTATCATATCTACCCTTGAAACTGTGTATGGAGTCAGCCTCCACCACATCACTGCCTAATGCATTCCATCCGTTAACTACTCTGACACTGAAAAAGTTCCTTCTAACGTCTCTGTGGCTCATGTGGGTACTCAGTTTCCACCTGTGTCCCCTTGTTCGCGTCCCCCCAGTGTGTGTGTGGGTGTGTGTGTGTGTGTGTGTGTGTGTGTGTGTGTGTGTGTGTGTGTGTGTGTGTGTGTGTGTTTACTATTTGTGCCTGCAGAATTGAGCTGTTAGCTCTTGGACCTCGCCTTTCTAATCAATCTATTTTCCCCTATTTTTTTCACTACATATATTTCTCTCAAACACACACACACACACACACACACACACACACACACACACACACACACACACACACACACACACACACACACACACACACACACACACACACACACATCACATCACCAGTTGATTGAGAGTTGAGAGTTGGGACCAAAGAGCCAAAGCTCAACCCCGCAAGCACAAACTAGATGAGTATACACCCCCAGGAAGCAGCCCGTAGCAGCTGTCTAACTCCCAGGTACCTATTTACTGCTAGGTGAAACAACGGCATCAGGGTGAAAAACTCTGCCCATTAGTTTCTGCCTCCGCCGGGAATCGAACCCGGGCCATTAGGACTACGACCCCCCGAGCGCTGTCCACTCATCCATGAAGCCCCGTGTGTGTGTGTGTACTCACCTAGTTGTACTCACTTAATTGTGCTTGCGGTGGTAAGCGTCGGCTCTTGGTCTCGCCTCTCAACTGTCAATCAACTGGGTACTCACACTGGTGTGTGTGTGTGAGTGCGCGCGCGCAGGAACTGAGGATGCAGCAGGAATTTTTCCTCTGGATTGTCGCCTTGGAAAAGTAAATCTGCCCGCTCTAGGGTCTCTTGTATCGGTACCTCTGGAACGCAGATCCCGGAGGAAGCAAGGCACCTCACTAGGAGCCATGGGGCCTCGGGCCCGACAGGGACAAAGCTGCGGTAGTGGTCTTGTTCACTGTACTTACCGATTTGACGTTTCCCTGTGGTTGATAGCGGCACCTGCTTGACAGAGAGAGAGAGGGAGAGGAAGGGAGTATCCTGTTTGAACCGAGAGGGTGGCCTCTAATCTTGAAGAAGTGTGGGGTGACCCATATATATTTGTTACGCGATCCCACACTTCCATCCTGGCCGCTTCCCACACCAGCGACCATCGGTTCTAGCGACCATCTGCCTAACGGCTTTCCAGCAACCATCTGTCTAACGGCTTTCCAGCAACCATCTGTCTAACGGCTTTCCAGCAACCATCTGCCTAACGGCTTTCCAGCAACCATCTGCCTAACGGCTTTCCAGCAACCATCTACCTAACGGCTTTCCAGTGACCATCTACCTAACGACTTTCCAGCAACCATCTGCTAACGGCTTTCAGTGACCATCTACCTAACGACTTTCCAGCAACCATCTGCCTAACGGCTTTCCAGCAACCATCTACCTAACGGCTTTCCAGCAACCATCTGCCTAACGGCTTTCCAGCAACCATCTACCTAACGGCTTTCCAGCAACCATCTGCCTAACGACTTTCCAGCCACCATCTGCCTAACGGCTTTCCAGCAACCATCTGCCTAACGGCTTTCCAGCAACCATCTGCCTAACGACTTTCCAGCAACCATCTGCCTAACGGCTTTCCAGCAACCATCTGCCTCACTCCCCAGAATTACTTCCTCAATAACTCTGAAAACATCAGCAAAATCTCTGTTATGAATGCTTCTCACTCGAGGGAAATTGCGAGAAAATGAGTTCTTCAAACGTTGAAAATGTTTAGTGAGAATATCGCTTGGGATTTATAGTGTTGTCCGTGTGTGTATCAAGAGATATTTGCTGGCTGGGGGCTTGGGCTGGGGCCTGGGGTCTGCTGCCGGGGTATAGTTGGGGTCTGCTGCCGGGGTATAGCTGGGGTCTGCTGCCGGAGCATAGTTAGGGTCTGCTGCCGGAGCATAGCTGGGGTCTGCTGCCGGGGCATAGTTGGGGTCTGCTGCCGGGGCATAACTGGAGTCTGCTGCCGGAGCATAGTTGGGGTCTGCTGCCGGGGCATAACTGGGGTCTGCTGCCGGAACATAGATTTCGGTTCGTCCTGGACCATTATCAAGTCTATTGTGATTGATACATTGATTCGGTCCAGGACGGACCGAAACGTGGTCGTCTCCTCATCTTGTGGTGTGTGGTCTGATCATCATATCATCATCCAGGTTACTGTGAATCATCGTCTGCAGCTGGACTCACCTACTATTTCTATAAAAACTTACTGTTACATGTAAAGAAACTTTAATATTATTTAAAATAAAGCGTGTTGAGCGCCATTATTTATAAGAACGTCATAATATTGACTGTATCATGAAATGGGAACAATGTATATTTTGTATTCATGTTTCATAATATTATTTATCTGGTGCATATGCGATGGCCCAAGAAACCGAGGATACCTTCATCTGTTGCCGTCGAGGGTAATAAAATAAACGATAATTATTATTGTTGGAGAATGTTCAACAGCACTTCAAACGATTTCTTCAACACACCACAAATACCTCACCATTGTGACTGCTTTTTATGGAGGGGTTTTAACATTTATCGTCGCTTGGTCCGCCTCTGACGTGTGAGCCAGCCTTGGAGATGTTTTCTTCCTCAAATGACCTCGGTGAGATAAATTCTCTCTGAATCAAGACCCCCTCTCATAAGGTCTATGTCTCACATAGCCTCAGAGAGAGAGAGAAGAGAGAGAGAGAGAGAGAGAGAGAGGAGAGAGAGAGAGAGAGAGAGAGAGAGAGAGAGAGAGAGAGAGTTTTCCTGTGAATAAACTTCCTCCCCTCAGAAAGCTCTCTTTATCACTCACTTAACCTCAGGGGAAGGAGGAGGTTCCCTGTGAATCAAGGCGCCTTACCCTCCCCCAAACCCCAGCACACACACATTACAAGACAGTTCTCAACCACACTTTTATTTTATTACATTTGATATCACATTTGATATCAAAAACCAAAGGTTGTTCACGTGGAAATATCTTATCCCGTGATTAAGACGGAACCCCAGCAACACCGACACACGGAACCGCGCG
>WNGS01072847.1:6980918-6995377 GCA_020271785.1 Procambarus virginalis
CCATGGTCCAAGAGATACTTACCTCAGCCCGCATGACTTCCGTTTTGCTCGGGCTGATTCGGTAGAATGGTTGGCGAATCGGCTGGGTGTCAGGTAGCAGTTGGATGTCGTGCTGAGTAACAGTACACTCTTGGGGGTCATCTCGAAACAACTCTTGATATTCTCTGACGAGTTTGATTAGTGGAGCACTATTATCGTCCTGAAAATGATGTTGAAGGTTAGTAAGGATTTCCGAGTTAGAGAGCGCTGTCTCAGTGTCAGTGCTCTCGGAAGGAGAAGCAGGGAAGGTCTCACTGTGGCTGTATGGACCTGTAAATGAGGTGAAATTGGTTAACACAGTGGGAGGAACCCCATGGTAGGGCTTGAGTAAATTAATGTGGCACAGCTGGGTCTTCCGCCGCCTATCGGGGGTCTCGAGAACGTAGTTGAAGTTGTTCCGGCACTCCTTAACACGGTAGGGTCCTGAGAACCTGTTCTGTAAAGGAGAACCTGGGATAGGAAATAGGCAAGCACTAAGTCTCCTGGTGTAAACTTCCTTACTTTACAGTGCCGGTCGTAACGAGTCTTCATCCTCTCCTGGGCTCTCTGTAGGTTGTTGCTGGCAAAGGAATGGACCCTCTCTAGAATGTGTCGGAGATTTTGGAGATACTGGGGCACACTCTGATGCTCACTGAAGGTGTCATCACGTAGAGAATCCTTGAAAGCCTTGAGAGGTGTACGGCACTTACGTCCGTAGAGCATCTCATAAGGAGATACTCCTAGTGACTCGTTGGGAAGACTTCTGAAAATACACATATGAGATCAATTTGCCTATCCCAATCCTTTGAGGTCTCATTACAGAACTTTTTTAAGAGTGCCTTGATGGTTTGATGACTACGCTCGAGAGAACCCTGTGAAGCAGGATGATAGGGGCTGGACAGTACCTGTTTGATGTTGAACTCCTCCAGAGTCCGTTTGAAGAGATCACTGGTGAAGTTGGTACCACAGTCGCTCTGAATCTCCCTCGGAAATCCATACTGGGTGAAGATTTTCAGTAGATTCTTCACCACTGTAGCAGCTGTAATATTTTTTACTGGAACTGCTATCGGAAATCTGGTGGTAGGACACAGGATGGTTAAGATATATAGTTGCCTGCACTGGTCCGAGGCAAAGGACCAACGCAGTCGATAATGAGCTTGTGGAACGGTTCCTCAGGCACCTGGATGGGTATCAGGGGTGCTCTGGGAATGGAAACGTTCGGTTTCCCGGCTAACTGACACACGTGGCATAATTTGACATGAGATTTGACGTCGTTTACCATACCTGGCCAGTAGTAGTCTTGTCGAATTCCATGGTAAGTCTTGTTGAACCCATAGTGTGACAAAGCGCCGTGGGCCAGGTGTAGAATCGTGGGCCGCAGGCTGGTGGGAATCACTAGTTGTTCAACGTTGCCCAATCGTCCTCGTCCTTCAGTTTACTGGGTCTATACCTGCGATAGAGTATTTCGTTCTCCATAAAGAACCCAGGAACACTGTCGGATTGGGTTTCAGCCTGAAAGAATAATGGTGTCAATGTAAGATCATCTCTCTGTAACTTACGGAACTCCACCGCGGTCAGGTTAGGGTAGTTTCGAAGGGTCCTGAGGGACAGCGGTAGCAGTAGAGTCGGCTGGCTGTGGACGTGCAGCTTGAGCACGGGTGGTCACCATAACAGGAGAGAACCTTCATCATAATTTTGTACAGTATTTGCCTTTTTGTATTCGTTTAGTGGGAAGCAGTTAACCATATCAAGAGGCAGGCACTAGGTGGGACTATCAATCAATGGAGAGCTAATAAATTAGTGGAGGGCAAATCAATCAAGAGAGGGCTAATTAATCGGTGGGAAAAGTTTATCGTCATGGGAGGAGGGCTACTCAGTGGGAGGAGGCTAATCAATAGGGAGATGAGGGTTAATAATAAATCAGGAGGAGTGGGGGGTAATCAATCGAGAGAAGGGCTAATCAATAGAGAGGAGGCTACTCAATCAGGAGGGTGGGGCTAATCATCGGGCAGAGTAGGGCTAATCAATTGGGAGGAGTAGGGCTGTTCAAACTGGATTAGGGATATCATCAGGAGTAGGGATACAATCAGAAGGACAGCTAATCAACCGGGAGGAGGAGGCTAATCAACCTGGAGAGGAGGAGGGCTAATCCAATCTGAAGGAAGAAATTTTAAAATCTGAAATTTAGCATTTTTCCCCATTTATTCTCTATGCTATACAGTACTACATTTGATTTCAACAGGTCTTTCTTTGGGTTTATTTACAAGTATAGTAGACTACTCTACACTGAAGTTCTCTTCCATATTATTTAAGAAATGGAAATAATCCAATCAATATTGCAGTTTATATAAACCAGGGTACCAGTACCCCTGGAACACACTTAAAACAATGCAATGAATAGCTTATTCTAAAGTGTTTCATTAGGCTTTTTATATATCAATATCTTATTAATACCTACAATAAAAATGTAACTTACATTAACCAAAACTAATGGCTTTACATGAGGTCCCAATTCTCTTACAATAGAGCCATTTGCTAAACTGACAGAATACATCAAATGTACCTACCATTAGAAAAGTTGTCTTCCAAATATCAATGATACGGATTGAGTCGGGTATGACCTTAACGCCATCTGTGAGTACTGGAACTTCAGCACGTGGGTTCAGTTTTAAAAACCATGGCTCATACTGCTCCTCAGCCATAATGACACTATTTGTGTTTTAAAAGGCACACGTTTCTCATATATAGCCATCAGAACCTGCAAGAGTAAACAGGAATATAAGCATTTATATAATTATGCCTATAAGAATCAAGCAATGATATTTAACCATAATTGACCATAATGGGAACACAATTGTTTAATAGTTATATGGATGGCATCATAAATCGATGGTGATCGGTGATAAATCGATGGTATCGTCTGATCACAATTTTCTAAGATGGAATACAATTACAGAAAATCTCGTAAAGGTACAGGTGATTACCTAGATTACCATCGAGGAAACTATCAGGAATGAGAGAGAAATTGCAAAACATCTCATGGAAGGAGCTGATAGGGGATCATGGCATGGAACCATCATGGGAAAATTTTAAAAAAGTCATTACTGAACTTGCTCAAAGATATGTGCCAAAAGGAGAAAGAAAAGAAAGGGAACAAGATGGATGACTCAAGTAGTAAAAAGAGCGTTGATAACTAAACGGAACCTCTGGAGACGGTATAAATCCACAATGAACATCATGGATTATGAGATATATAAAAAGGCATTAAATTCAGGTACACGGGAAATCAGATTAGCCAAAAGAACCACAAAATAACTTACCCAAAATAAAGGAAGATTCAAAATCATTCTATACATACAGTGGTACTGTACCTTCATTTACAATCCTTATCTGCAGATATGTGTCGTACACCATAAATTTGTAAACCAAACAAATTTTCCCATAAGAAATAATGTAATTTGAATTAATCCGTTCCACACCCACAAAAATATTAACTTGAAAATACCTTTTATACTGAAATAACACTCTTTTTATACTACAATATGGTACAGTATGTATTCTTACCTTTATTGAGAACCTTGTTGGATAAGGATTCGGGAGGATGTGGGGGGGGGGGGGGGAGAAGGGAGAGGTGTTAGTGTTTGGAAGGGAGTCCACTTCCACTACAGTATAACATCAGGCAGTGAGGACTTTTTTGGGGTACTCTCTCCTACGTTTTGCAGGCATACCACTAGGACCTGGTTGTGGCTCACTCCTTGTTTGTCTTGCTAAAAACCTGTCTATTGACACTTGTTTTTCCCTATGGTTTAACACCAGTCTGTAGTGAGACATCACATTACCATTAAAAGGTTAATGCAATGGCCTGTTACAGCTTTATCTAGGTGACACTTTTCAGCAAAACTTTGCAATTCTTCCCATACTGCACACATTTTCTTAATTAATGAGGAAGGGACATCAACAACCCACATATCAGTTTCATGTTTACGAATGATCTCTTTGTTTTCCTCTACTGTCATCCTCACAATTATTTTCTTGGGTTGAAGTTTACCACTGACTTTCCTGGGACCCATTACATGAACTATCACATGAATCTCTTGCATAGCAGTGGAACTGCCTTTTCCCTTTACCTTCAATGCCTCTGCACTGCAAGTCTACATCTACACCAGCCCAGATGAGTCATCAGTCCTACCACCTCTCCATATCCCCCCACAAGGCCTGGCACGGCCTGGTACGACTCAGAGGCAAGCCGGGCGCCTCTGCTAAGCGGTAGTTTGCCTTCACAAACAAACGGTTAGCTGCCTCCAACTGGCAGTGGTGCAGCTCAACACAAAGGCACCGTCAGCCACAAAACTAGCAGTTTGCTAGTTAACCAGATGTCCACCTTGCATTGACATCACCGCCAGACTATATACAGGCGCCACCTCCCTGGAGACCACAGGAAAAAGGTTATCATGTATAACCAAACTCAATTACGGGCTCACCATAGCCCATGCTACATGGACACTTCGTCCTGAGTAGCTAAATCTTTAACAACAACAACAACCCTGGAGAGGCAGTCTCTCTCTTAGTGCTCTTGGAACACCTTGGTCTCTCTCACCCGCCGTCTGCCTTCAGCCAAAGCTGTGTGTCTGATGCCGTGGTGGTATGGTAGCTGTCTTCAGTACACCAGTATATCTTTATGCTTGTATTCATTGTTTACAGTTGATTTTTGTATTAATTTTCATATTATCTTGTCCACCTTTGCATTATATGATCGCCAATTGTTCTCAGGTGCCATTTTTGTTCATTAACCACTGCACTGCGCACCTGATTTCGGTAAAAACTTTTTAGTGTTTTGACCTCTAAATATTTTTTACCAAAGTGGATGGAAAAGCAGTTGTTTAATTTGCAAAGAAAGTATGACAAGTGCTTAAGAAATCTAACTTAAATTGCCATTTTGAAACCAAGCATACCAGTGCATATAAATATAATTTTTCTGCATCTAACTTGAGTGCTGATCTCCCAGTGTCGCACCATTCATGAAGTTGTCCGCGTCAAAATAACTGCCAAAACCTCTGCCTCACAGTAACAAAAACAGTGAATTGAGAAACTTTGAATGCCCAGTCACAGAAGTGACCTGGCACTTTATCCTGATAATGCTCCAAAATCGGCACGCACTACCTCCTACACGAGTAATTAAATTTTTTGATACTGTTATGGCCTGCTTTGTGGGATCTATTTTGGCTATTGTACTACTTACCATTTTGGGACAGTAATACAAGACTGTATAGTGGGTTAGACTGAGCATTGTCATTTCCTATATATAGCCACCAGGACTTCTCTATCACCAATTGATGACCCAAACACCAACTTGAGTTAATATACTATAAATAACTCATTATTACAATTCCCATAACCCGTCTGCCCTACCCCCACAGGAAGGCTACCTGCTCCACAACACTCTCACTCACTAAGCACGCCTCTACATGTCTCACACCCATCAGAAAAAAAAGGATATACTCCATAAATAACCATTTCATTGCCATAAGCAATTAAAGTATAACAAGAGGAGTATAACAAGTATAGTGGAGGCGGGGAGCCAGCCACCTGTAGCGTGGCCACCGTCACTGCTCACCCGCTGGGAGTAGAAGGAGGTGTACCAGTAGTATAACTTGAGGGTGTTGCCGTTGCCATTATTGGTGTCCTGGGAGGTCATGGTGGTCAGTGGCGGCGGCGTCCCGGCAGTGGTCCTCCCCGTCCAGCTGATGGTGATGGGGGTGAGGGAGGGTGATGGGGGTGAGGGAGAGGGTGATGGGGGAGCTGGTGGAGACGGGCTGGCTGGTCGAATCGTACATAACCGGTCTCGGATACCGGCGGATTTTCCACCGCTCCTGTGCCAGGTAAGTCCACTACGGGCTCGCCGTAGCCCTTGCTACTTGCCCCGCTCCTGTGCCAGTTAAGCTACGGGCTCACCATAGCCCGTGCTACTTGGAACTTGTTCAAAGTAGCTGAATCTATAACAACAACAACAACCGGCGGTTCAGTACACAAAAATTGGTCATAAACAAGTTTGGATACATGAACCCTTTCGTATATGCTTATGCGCTGGTTTGTGTTCGCTGCTGTTTTCCTCTCCCAAGACACTATTATTTTATTTATTTTATTTATTTATATATATACTATAAAAGAGTTGTTACATACTTTTACAGACACTACAGCACGCATAGCGTTTCGGGCTGGTCCTTAAGGACCTGCCCGAAAAGCAATGCATGTTAGTGGCTTTACAAGAATGTAAGAATACCGATGTTATGTACTCTCTCATCCAAATGTATCTTCTTCTATAAATAAATAAATAAAATAAATAAACAAATAAATAACGTTTTATTTGATTAATTCTATGTATTGTAGGAAACAACAGCTGTGAACGCCAGCTAGCACACAAGTACATGAGCGCCCAAAATACTTTTTACAGAAAAGTGTTCAGACAAGCGTCTGCCTTCTGACTTCGTTTTTATTAATTAATATTACATATTAGGCACTTACCTTTAATACTTATTATTATATGCAAGTATAACTATCACAAAATAAATGTAATAGTTTATCCAAAAACTGGCTACAGCTGTTTAGTTGACCAAATTGTATTTTTTGCTTTTTTCTGCCATGTTTCCCCCCCCCCTTTTTTCATTCTTTCCTATTTTTTCTCAACACAATTTATACTTTAATCTCAATTAGTATTAATTAATAAGTTTTAGTCTTAGTGTTTTTCCTGCCCGAAACGCTTTGCGTAATAGTGGCTTTAGGCATTGTATGTACTAGCTCTATCTATAAATCCATCAACTTGTATATCTTACCTTGTATGTATGTACCTTACCTGAATAAAAATTTATTTATATTTATTTATTTATTATAGTCTTATGTTTCGTGCGTTCAATCATGTTTGTGGGCATTCGGCTGTGTTTACCCTGGCGGGCGGCGTTCTTAGCCAACCCGGATTATGTCCATCACATCACTAAACGTCATTTAATAACTATATGCCGGTTAAGTAGAAGATTTGAACTGTTAATTGCATTATACTGTGGTTGTTAATATTGAACAATTATATATATAAACGAAACGTGCAATTTTTTTGTTCGAAATGGTAAAATAAATATATCTGCGATCCGTCCTCTGTCTAGTATTCATTCTAGGGACCCTTCAAATGTTGCCCATTACGCAACCCGGCTCTAGTTAACATCAACAACAACACTATGAAGGTGTTTACTTTTTTATAAAAGTAATATTAATAATAATAATGTTTTATTGCAGTCATCGGGGAGAGCAGAGTGGGGAGCATAATAGCTGATTTTAGAAAGTATACTGACCGTTTTTGAGACACTTTTTTTATTTTTGTAATGTGCTGTATGTGGGTGCTGAAGTTCAGTCTTGTCTATGTATAGACCAAGGAATATATTTATATATATTTTTATATTTAAGGTAAATAGTTCTCACGGGTGCTGTCATTGAGTAGTTTTTTAGTAATTCTATTTTTAACATACTGTATGTTATGGTAAAGATTTTCTATACAATAATAGTTGTAGAGGTGTTAGGCGATGGAGGTGTTGAATGAAGAGTTAAAGAGCCACGTCTTTAACTCTGTCAATAAATGTAACTAAAATTATTTTCCATAAATTTGATACTTCTGTAACTGCACTTTGTATTAGGCGAACTTTTGGCTGCTAACAGGCAACCCTTGCTGTGCATTGTGTGCAACCCCTTACTGTGATTACATTTATTCTAATACTGTACAACCTAAAGTTTATTTTCTAAACTTTGTAATTACTAAAGTTGCATTTTCAGACTGAAATATGGCCGGGAATCCACTGTGGTTGTTCATTTTTGTGAGACTGTTAAGCGTCTTCATCATACAGACTTGGTTTGTAGCTGATGAGTTCTGGCAGGCTACGGAAATTGCACATCTCTTAGTCTTCGGGTAAGTCTTGGTTCAAAAGTCTAAACATAAATCACTGGTACCATTCCTCTTTTAAGAGGAATGAGTACTATTTGTACTCATTTTAGTTTCCTGCTATGTACCTCGTGTTTGTGAGGGCTTTATCATATTTATCTTATGCATATTTTCTTAATATTTATGAATTCTTATCTTCTAAGCTGATTCGGTGTTTGTGAGATGGGAGCAGTTTCTGTAAAAATAATGTTATTTCTTTCAAGAAATATAATACAGTATACACTACTGGCATATTTCTTTGTTTTTGTAAAACTATAACATATATATACAGTACTCATAAATTACCCTTATCAAAATGTTCGTTTTCATGTCTGTGACAGATATGGATATCAAACATGGGAATGGCAAGAAGGAATTAGAAGTGTTCTCTATCCAGGTGCCTTGGCAAGTCTTTATAAAGTATTAACCCTGCTGGGCTTGGAGCATCAATTTCTCTTGGTAGGTTTGCTTTATGTTGGTAATATTTAACCATTATGGCCATTAGTTCCAATACAGTTCCATGCAAGTGTGGATTTTGTTTTCATGGTACGAAGTTATATTGTTATTTTCATTAGAAAATCATTCTAGATACTGTATTTTTGTTCCATCATAGAATAATTGTACAGTATTCTGTATTTTTCAGTTTTTCCCTTTTCTGGCACAAGAAGCCAAGTTTAATTTATCATGTATAAAGTTACTGTGAAGACACTGTGTTGTTTGGTCACAATTACAGTCTTTTGGTTAAAATTTAACATTGGTGTTTCTGATATGATTCTCAGTCAAAGAATGATTCTGAATTGATATTTCAGTTTCTGCATGCGAAATATCGGCAAATATGTGGTTTATACTGTATTAATAATGTTACATTATCAGTTGGTATCATAAATGGTGTTATCCCAGCTTTACACCATGACATGCTGCAAGATAAGTTTATTAATCTATGTACTTGTTTACAGATTCATGTTCCAAGGGTATTTCATGCCTTGGCCTTTGCTGTGGGGGATTATCATATATGGAAGCTATCCAGAATGCTGTATGGTAAGGCCTCTGCTCACTGGACTGCCATCTGTTTGGTTTCTTCCTGGTTCCTGGAATACTGTGCACCACGAACTCTGACTTCTTGTGCAGAAATGATTCTTCTGTCTGTTGCCTTCTGCCAGTACCCATGGAAAACACTTAAAGGTAGTTTCTGAATACAGATATCCGTATGTAATGACCCAATGGTTGAATATATCCTTAAAACCTGTAATATAACACAATATTCACCATTTAGATCTGTCTTCAGTCACCCATGAAATCTTGTGGAACAGGAGAATACAGAGGTGGTTTATCTTCCAATGAAGGCTATTGCTGTATTTAGTGACACCCACTGTAGTGTTGAATATTTTATGAATATTTCTGGGTGGAGGCAGAAATGGTTAGGCACATTTTCTTTCACCTACTGCCTCTGTTCACCTAGCAGTTAATAAGTACCTGGGAGTTATGCAACTGTTATGGATTACATCCTGTGAAAGGTCAATTGTTGGCATAGGGGGGCCTTAGTAAACCTAATGGGCTTCCTGTCCCTACCTATGGGACACCATGACCTTATGTAAGATCTTACGTAAGATCTTGTGGGGCAATGACCCTCAAGAAAGTGGAAGGTCATGTGGGAAATTGACCTTTACATAAGGCCACCTTTCAAGGGAAATGGACCCAGATAGTATGAGGCAACAATGGATATACTGTTGATGGATATTTAGTTTTTAAAACAAGTTAACAACCAAATTACCTGCAATAATGTTTGTATAATCCCTTTGATTTAAGTTGGAAATTTTATCATTTTCGTAAAAAATTAGTATCCTTTTATTGATATTCAAACTGTTGATTAATTTTTATAGTCTAAGTATCTTAAAACACACTGAATTCTTATACTGTACTGATTTCCAATTTCTAAATCCTGTACACTATTATTAGTCTATAGTACTTGTCTGATTCCTAATAAAAACTACTTAATTTATTTAGAATTGCTAAATTTTCAGTATTTTAAAGATTCAAGATGGTTCGGTTTATCACCAGAATGCTGTGATAGTGGATACTTGTGGCTTGTTGGTGCAGCATGTGTCATACGACCGACAGCAGCAATACCCTTCATTCCTCTCTGTCTGCACCACTTATGGATAACACATACTAAAGTTCTCCTCTTGTTTAAGTACCTTATAACCATGTGAGTATTATCATTTAGGTCTTAGCATGTGCAAAGTATCATTACCGTATAGTTATATTTTATTAGCGTGGGGGACGCTAAGCCCCGAAATCATCTCAGGATAACCTGAAGAAGATAGTTTTCCAACATTTTTTTATTTCTTTCATCATTTTTATATAATTTATATAACAAGTTGTTTCAATATTGTTTAGATTTGAGTTTTTCAATAAAATAGGAAAGAGGAAGTCATAGTCTAATTAAATAGTTTTTAAAATATATTAAACAATTCTTGGACATTTGTTGTTGAGGGCTGATTGTTGTTGAAATGCAAATTAGCTTTTCATCCTTTAATATTAAATTCTTGATTTGATAAATCTATTTATAAAATCTTATATTATTTTTCACTTAAAAAAGAAATGTACATACAGTATATATATGTGTATGTGTGTAATTACCTAAGTACTCTATACCAGTAGTTACAGGATGAGAGCTACATTCGTGGTGTCCCATCTTCCCAGTACTCTTTGTCATATAACGCTTTGAAACTAACGGTTTTGGCCTCCACCACCTTCTCACTTAGCTTGTTCCCACCATCTATCACTCTGTTTGCAAAAGAAAACTTTCTAATGTTTATTCAGCACCTTTGTTTCCATAGCTTGAATCTATGTCCTCTTGTTCGTGATATTGTTTGTTTCAGGATTTCCTCTCAATTTGGTTGATTCCTGTTAGTATTTTTGGTTGATTTCCACATAATTTATGTGAAAATCAACCAATTTGGTTGATTCCACATAATTTGTAACTTGTGTGTGGTCTATTTTCTCCGATTCCACATTCCATAACATGGCTCCTTTATGGGGCCATGTTAAAATTCCTGACCAGTGCAATAGAAATCTTTTCAGATATTCCTTATAATACTGGTGCTAGGGAGATGCAGGAGAATACTCATTCAAGTGAGAATTATCTCCAGTTCATTCATTCAAATTTATTTAGAGCCCTTTCAAACACTATTTGCCATCACAGGGACTACCACAAAGTACTCCCAGTAACTACTGAATGGACCACCAGGTAACTATCCTCAACTTCCACTTGTTTTAGCACCTGTACAATACTTGGTACCCCTGGTTTAAGCATAGTCACATTTCTTCTGACTAGTCCAGCCCAACCACTATGGCTGGACTGTGGAGCGACGGTCTTGCTTCATGCAGGTCAGTGTTCAATCCCTGAGTGTCCAAGTGGTTATTTTAATTAATTACCTAAGTGTAGTTACAGGATGAGAGCTACGCTCGTGGTGTCCCGTCTTCCCAGCAATTATAATGGTTATAATGGTTATAATTAAATGGTTGGGCACCATTCCTTGCCCCCATCCTATTGCAAATCCCTATTCCCTCCAGATACTAGTCACAATGTCTTGGCACTTTCTCTTGATAGTTCCCTTCCCTAGTCCCTTGATTGGAATGCAGGCAAATATCAGAATTCAGTAAAGGTAAATGCCAGTATTATTCTTATAAACATTTACTTTCCTATACAGTGGGCTAATATATAAAGTAGTAATTTTTTGGCATATGTATACTGCATAGATCAGTTGTGTGAATGTGCTGAAACCATCTGGTTCTCCTTGTTCTGATTACATAACTTGTGTTGGGTTCATACAGTGTTTGCTCCAATAGCTTCTCTTTCCTTGTCTTGGTGTTAGGGTTAGGCAAGGCAACTGGGTCATTCCAGTTTCTCTGACTCTGAAGAATGAGGAGCTTTCACCCTATTTTGGATGACCGATCGTGATACTCTCTCTCATGTCTCATGTCATGTCTTCTGCTAGTGGGCTCTTGACTTTTTTTCAGCCTTCACCTTTGTTGCTTGTTCTTTTGACAAGAACTTTATTAAAGACTTACCACTAATGTTTTAGCTAAATGGGACTTGACTCCTGATTCTCTTCTCTGATTAGGGCCTGGCTTTGCTGAATCATTCATCTTGCCGGATGTCTTTGAATTTCTCGAATGCTATTTAACTTGTGCCTGGTGGTGCGTGGTAGATTTTCTTTAACTGCTAGGTGCCTTGCTTTATTTACTTTCCTCTTGCTGTGGACTTTTATCAGCATGGTCCTTCCCCATAATTCCTTCCGTGTGATGTCACTGTGTGGACTTGCACAAGCCGTCTTCTCTTCTTATTAATGTGGGGTGCAAAAATGCTTGAAATCCGATGCTGTTGACCACTCTACCCATACAACTTCTTTTGGCATGACTGCAGGCCAGGTGAATCAAGCCCATTATATTTTTGTTTTCTACCAAGTGGTAAACTTGCCTCAGGAAGGAACCAAATTTTAGAAGTCGGAAATCAGGCTTTAAATGTTTGATGTATTTAAAAACACATTTCTAGGCATGTCCTTTGGTTTCTCTTGCAAACCTCCCATTTTACTCTTCCTGTCTTCCCTGTCTTATTTTTTCCCTCGCAGGTTTCTGGATAAGTAATCTCGAGTATCTCGGTAAACATCTTGGTAATCTCTAGTAAACATCAGTGTGATTTGGCAGTGGAATTTGAGAAGATCCTGCTTAGCCAGTGTGAAATGTTAACCTGCCCTGATTATTCCAAATTCTTCTTGGGACCAGTAAGATCTTGTTTTAGAGAGCAATCGAGCTCAGTGCTCATGTAGGTACTTTACCAGTATATGAAGGAACTTGGTTTTCACATACAGTACCGTACTATACTTCTATCCTTTCTTGTCCGTTCTGATTCCTCTCCATCCATAAAAGTGGGAAATGGGATAATGATGATTTGATTACTAATATGTTGCACATTTTCAGGGTTGGTGTGCTTGTTCTGAGTGTTGGATTGGACACGTGGTATTACGGCAAACTAGTCATTGTACCATGGAGGTTTGCTCACTTCAATGTCATATCAGGTTTAGCATCTCATTATGGTGTTCTTCCATGGCACTGGTATCTGACCCAAGGTCTGCCAGCTACACTAGCCACACATCTCCTCCCTTTTGTGCTGGCTGCCATGACCCATCCAGCTAGACACAAGAAATTACTTTCTGTCTGTTTATGGTCGGTTGCGATTTATAGGTAGGTATTGTTACTTACATAGCAGTATCTGACTGTCGCATTAATGTAGCACTTCTAATTAATTCATCTAAAGTAATATCTTGCTCAAAAGTAATCTTGTTAAATAGAAAATTAGATGCATCAGAAGGATTACGAGCCACACGCCATAACGTCCAATGAAACAGATTAGATTCCTGCATAAATGAGATAATGTAATTCTGTAAACATAATGACTGTAAAATGTTATTTTCACATTAAAAATATACTTCTTCCATGGAATTTTGGCACCAAAATACTGTAATGTATGTGCAAACAACTATGCCCCACACAAAAATTGCAAACATAGCGGATGCTTGGACACAGTGGATAATCTTATGCATCAAGAGGGTCCATAAATCAGTCATTCTGGATATTTAAAATATTGTATTGTATTATCAAATTGCAAGTTGCACTTGTGGGATTGTTCAGTCATGTAATTAGTGAAGTGGTGTCATTATGGATGTTTTGTTATGCACCGGTGTCCAGTATTGTGACAGTTGCTTGCAGCTGCTGCACAACCTCAGAACCAAGGCATCGGCACTAGCAACTCTCAGCCCAAGACAATGACCCTGCTGTGTGGGAGAGATCTTTACGGATGGGCCATGCCACAGGACAGTGCAATAAGTGCATAATTAGGTCATGAATTTAAACATTGATATACAGGCATTTACAGAAATGGATATCAAATAATTGGATGAGAATGAAAGAAATTTTGGTCCTTGCTGCCATTCATTAACTTAGATGTTCATCCATTTGCTGTAGAGTAGCTTCTTGTGTGGAATTTGAATACAGTATTTAAATTTACATATTTTTAATCAAAATTATAAATGTAATATAAACTGGACAATTGGCAGTCTAGCACAGCTGTAAGAGATGAATTTCTTTGTAATTAAAATTACATTACAGTGTATTCTCCAAAATTCAGACTACTGAAGTTGTCAATTATGTTCTTTAAATATTTCTTTTCTTATTTATGAAAAAAATCTTTTAGTCCTGTTATTTGTACTTTTTACGATGTGTTTATCACTAATTGCAGCTGCTTAGGTCACAAGGAGTTCAGATTCCTCCTCCCAGTTGTGCCTCTGTGCTTCTGTATAGCTGGTGACTTTGTTGCTTTCACACTATCTTCATATTCCAAGAGAAAAGATCAGTCTTCAAAATACAGGTAATGCAGAATACTATACTGTCTGTACCAAATTAGTTAAGTTTCTATCAC
>WNGS01072847.1:7020847-7033394 GCA_020271785.1 Procambarus virginalis
TTCATTCTATCGATTTCTTAGGTCTGACCTGACCGACACTGAGCGCGTTTCGGGTAAACGTATTACATTTTCAAGACTTTAGTTACACACACAGCAGAACAACTATACTGAAAGCAGAGTTTAAATAGCCCTTGCATTAAATGACGCGGCTCAAGTGTGCGCGTCCAGGACTAAGAATATAAAGATGAATTTGGTGAGATTGATTTGGTTTTAATTTACCGTCCTCAGTATAAAACAACATAAGGAAAATTGAGAACATTCGTGTTAGAATATATTATTCTTACTTTTCGGTCACTATTTAATACATATATATATCATATATCATATATATATCTATATATATATATATATGCAACTGATTTCATATAATATATATATATATAATATACTATATATATATAATATATATAAGTTTGTATGTGTGTGGTGGAAGTAATGTGACATCAAATGTTATTGTCCAGCTTCATACTGACCTTGTTAGGTCCTATTTAGATTGTGCAACTCGTTACTGGTCAACGTGCTACAGAATATACAGAAATTCACTCACATGTACGATTGGCAACGTTAATCCAAGGAATTAGCAAATATATCATATGAAAACATATTAAGAAAGATTATGTACATAAGCCAGGAATGGGAAAGCAGAAGTACTGAGGGAGATGACTTTAAGTGTACAAAACGCGCCTCTAGCGAGTGCAGAGCGAGACGCTTCGACCCATCCTCCGGGTAAGCATATACCAAGTATCAGGGCGTGTACATCCTTCTCTGTATTTCCTGTACAGCGTCTACGTCCCATTGTGCAGGCTCGGCGGCCAGAACACCGGACGACCAAGCTAGTCTCTTAGTCCTTAGGTCCAAGCTTGTCACTTAAGTCCAAGGCTGAAGGGTGTGGGATTCCCTTTCTTGTGTCCTGCTCGAGGTTCCTGTCGTTAATGTGTGTACAGCATCACTCTTTCCTGAGGCTGTTAAGGAATTTGTGTGAAACGTTAACCTGCTTTTTGTTGGACGTTTCTTTTGCGAGTTCGTCAGGTCTTCTCTTGTGTTTCCTAAAGGCCCTGGCACGTAAGTCAGGAGTCATGGCATTACTCAGCGACCCGTGCGTGCTGTAAAAACGGTGTTCCAGAGCTATAGTTCGACCCCTAAAGTCCACGAAGTGACTGAGATGAGTGAGGTATCAACAGCCCCCCTCTCCTCTCCCTCTCCCATTCCGGGGCTCTTCTAAAGGCATGGTGAACCAGGGCCTGTCCCGTTGTGTACACTCCAGTATTTTCAACCAGTTGATGCCATGGTGACGTGTTTAAGTAGTGGGAGGCCCAGAGGGGCCCGCAATGGAGAGTCCCATCACCAGTGGTGGTACCCATCGGTTCCTCGGCGGTGTGATTGGGGCCGTTCGGCGCACCATCTCTATGTGCTCTGAACAAGACCTGGACTATGGTGACAGCGGTTGTCTCCCTAGTTGTGCTTGCAGTGGTCGAGTTTCTGCTTGAACGCCCCGCCTCTCCGGTCATGCAATTTAGTGCTATCGCAAGGACCCATTTTCCACTGCAGTTTCTAATCATATTTAACCTTTAAAACTTAGTTGATTGTCCTTACGACGAACTTCTTATCTAAGTCCGTCTCGCAATTGTTTACGACTCTATGGACCTGCAGCCTGTCCTCTCTATTCTACTGTTTCCTTTATATTTTGAATAGATATGCTTCTATGTCTACTATTTCATGTCGTGGCCCGTTAGATATCATCATACGTCGTATATCATGTCTTCTGATCCCTGATCCTTACATTTCCTGCACAGTGGCTGTCCGTAGTATCCCACCCCCACCTTTCCGCCACAACTATAGGCACCAGATACACGCAGCGCTACCGTACCAACCCTACCCGACCCATCAAGCTGTCCGCACGGCGCCCACCCACGAGCCTAGCTATACAGGGCGTCCCCTTCCCGTCTCTATCCTACTCATATCCACTACAAATCGGACAGACCCGTCAACACACCAGATCCTCCCATAAATCCCAGGCGCACTTCCTGACTACCAGTACCTTTGTATCTAGGGCGGCGGTACAGGGCTCACCACATCTCTCTTAGCCTCCCCCCCTGAACCCTCACCCCACGCACCCCTCTGGTGATGGCCTCGAGACGCACATCTAGCAAACTAACTCCCACTCCTCGCCACAAACACCCACTTTCGTATATGTATGCAGATGCCCATATACTGTTTATCTACTAATTGTAAATAACATTTCCCCTTCCCTCTCCTCTCTCCTCACTGTCGCACTCCATCGTATGGCTGCGCTAGCTCTGCCATGTTTGGAGCACTCTCTGCCCACCCCCTCCGCTGCTCTTCCTCCTCCTCTAATCCTTAGCCTCTTCTCACTATCTTCCTCTCTCTCCCTTCTCTCGCTCTCTCTATCCTCTCTCTCTCTCTCTCTCTCTCTCTCTTCTCAGTTCTAATCCTAATGTATAATCTTAATTGTGTCCGGTAATTTCTTGTCCTTGTTAGCGTTGATTTGCCAACTTTTAGCGGCTCGTCGGCTTCCCTTGTAAGGTGATCCAGGTCTTGATAATACTGAAGGTTCCAGATTCCAGATCTTCAGTATTATCAAACTTTGCAGGTAACTTCCTCATCCCACACATGACAAATTGTCTCACACATTGTGTGAATTAAGTAAGGGAGTCATGTACTCACCTAACACAACTAGGTGTGTACATGACTCCCTTACTTAATTCATGGCTCTCCTGTCACATATATAAGCTTCGAGTCTTTATATATATATATATATATATATATATATATATATATATATATATATATATATATATATATATATATATATATAATTAGCTGATTGGTCAACAAAATACACCAACGGGAGGGGCCGAAATGTGTTGATCAAAACGAGTGAACACAGAGACCGAACGCTTACCGAGGCAGCATATCAGGAAATCGATAAGATGAGACGACCCACCAACATCACAGCGATCAATGCATCACTGTGTTTGGTTATGTTGTGGAGCCCAAGGAAGGGACTACACCACGACACAGGTTGAGGAGAGCGATAGGCTACACAAGTTGGGACTATATGAGGACAAGGGCCTACCTACACTATGGCATTATAAAAATATTGAGAACTTGGCATAAAAGACAATAAGGATGCACCAGAGACAAAAACAGAGTACAACAGTTAGGAGACAACACAGCAGTAATTTCAAAAGAACATAGCAGTAAAAGCAAAGGATCACCAAAGCTGTTGCAGTTACTTAAGGACAAACACAATATTAAGAGTTCACGTGATCAGGCTGATGAAACAAGGGAACATCGTTGCGAAAAGTTACAAGGAATATGAGGCAATTTTCAAGAGGTTCCAAGAGTCTACAAAACAAAACCAGAATAGAGACCTCGGGTGGGAGACGACAAGTGTCAAGAATGGAGAATATCAAAGAAAATAGTGCCACCAAAGCGGTTAAAAAAAAGCACCTGGAGAAACTGGACGCAACAAAATAGTAGTCAGGTCAGATATCACCACGGCAACTGAAGAAGGCAATAGGGGAGTACGTTAGTATCCGCTACGATTTTCATAGAACTCGAGATAGGAAAGTTTCCGGAATTCAGGAAGAGGCAAATGTACTCTCAATATTCAAAGGGGCAGTCAAGAATCACTAAATTATAGACCAGTGTTAATAATATGTATGCCTTACAAAGTATTGCAGCAAGTAATCGGGAAAAGATTAATAAAGCAGGAGGAGATGAGAAACTTTGAACTGAAGGAAAACATGGATTTAGATAGGGAATGTCAAGCCTAACATACTTAATAGAGTTCTGTGAAAAGGTCACAAAAATACGACTAGAGAAACATGGGGGTGGAAATAGCCTAAGCTACTCTATCCCTTTGAGATATATTTTATTGTCTCAATAAACGTACTTGAAGAGAGAAACAAAACTGGGTAGAGTGTATTTTTCTAGACAATCAAATATCATTTGAAACTGTTTCACGCAAAAGGATAGTATATAAAAAAAACTGGGGTACCTGAAGACATTCAGCTGTGAAAGAGAATACCTAACTGACAGAAAAAAGGGTCACATTGAGAAAGAAGATATTGAGCTGGATGGACGTGATAAGCTGGGCCTTCTAAGGCTCGATCCTGGGCTCTTTACTATTTCTAATCTACGTGAATGACCATCCCGAAGAATCCCGAAGAGTCAGCTTGGACATGTTGATGGTTGCAGATGTTGCAAAGCTAACGAGGAAAGTAAAACACAAGGGCATCTATAGAATATTACAAAGAGATATTGACACATCCCAGGAGTCAGCAGAGAAATTACTGAGACAAGTACTGCCAGGGAAGTACCGCCAGACAAGTACTGCCAGCCTCCCTCCTCGACTCCTCCAACAGACAGTTCTCCATTACGACCAATGTCAGTCCCGTCTGAATATAGCCTCTCCTCCGCTTTCCTGCATTCACAATTTATTTCTTTTTTATATAGTGAAGGAAGTGTGTGTGAATTGGAAATGACAAAAGAGAGAGAGGGAGAGGGAGAGACAGAGGGAGAAAGAGAGAGAAAAAGAGAAAGAGAAAGAGAGAGAGAGGAGGGATTGAGACATAATTGAGAAATTGAGACATTTTAAGGCCAAAGGAGACGTGCTTTATTAATCTTTCCCCGAGAGTCTCGTCGTGGACGTGGTGGTGAGCAGACGTGTTTTGGTTCGCTCTGCTACTAGCGTCTGGTGTGGTGGACGTGTTTGTCGTCGCCGGGAGCCGGCGTGTTAACGGATGGCTGGATAACGTCGCGCTGGAGGTGGTATAAGTGCTATCATGGGCTCCTACACACCTCCACTCAAGCGGAAGGAGTCCATAGGGCTCAAGTTTAGTTGTCATGTTGATCCCGACCTTGTATCCACGACGATCTTCGATGTGTTACAGATCAAGACGGAAGAAATATTTGGTTACCAAACACTGCCAGGGAACAGAGTGGTGTTGAAATTTGAAAACAATGTAGCGTTTTCAGAGTTTCTCAAGAAGTATGATGATGAAATTATAAGTTTACCTAATGGGAAAGGATCAGTAGAAGTGATTAATTTGAGCAAAACGTTTACATACGTTTCTGTGAGGGATGCGCCATTTGAAATGTTGAATGGAACTATTATACGCATACTGCAACAATATGGGAAAGTGGACAATGTTCGCTTCAATAAGTATACTTATGGACCAGGGAAAGGGCGTTTTAATGGAACAAGAACAGTAAAGATGGAACTTCATCGCAATATTCCTTCATCAATGTCAGTAGAAGGTCATTATATTAAATTTATATACAATGGCCAACTGCAAACTTGTTTTAAGTGTGGGCGTACTGGTCACATGGCTGCTGCCTGCCAGGTGGAGGCATCAGAACGGATCAACATTTTTCGTGAACATGACTTTCCGCCATTAATAGAGGACAGTGTCTCAGGAAATGAACCCACTGTTGTACATACTGCAGTGCCAGGTGAGGTAGATGAAGTAACCCACAACTCTGTAAGTGAAACGTCTGTGGGAGTGAATCCCAGTGCGAATGAGGCCGGTGAAGGTAACTTAGATCAGGATGATAAAGGTAATGCAGAAAAGGAATGTGCAGACGACACTGCTCAGGACGATTTATCTGCTATCGTTCAACCTGGTGAGGGTGAGGTAAGTCTGGACAATATACATGTGGACGCCCATGACATTGGCGCTGACGCTGCGCTGAGCTGCGATGACGACGGCGGCGCTGACCTTGGTGAGGTGACGATGGAGAAAGTAACTGGTTGTCAACTGGATGTGGAGGATGACTCCATGGAGGATAGTGATGTAGAAATGCCTGTGAAGAGGGCAACTCCACCCTCTTCAGTATGGTCTGATAGAAAGGGTAAGGGTAGTGTGAAGGCTGGTTCTGTAACCAGTCATGTAAAGAAACGTAGGAGAAAATTAACTCGGAGTATTGATCTGGTACGTATGAAGGACTTAGCCGCTAAATTAAAAGTCTCTGAAAAAATTGAGCAGGTTGTTACCGTTGAAGTTCACCGTGACCAAGGCCAGGAAGAGTCACCGACACGTAGCGAGGGCACAGTACAAACAGTGAGTGGGGATCATGGTAACGAGAACAGTGATAAGGCATGGTGGGATCTTGTGGAACATGAACAGAGTCGTGACGCGAGTGCAAATATTAAACTTAGATTTCGGAAAGGGAAAGAAGACACTAAGTTAGTGTCAAGTGAGATTACGATGGATAAAGAGTAATTTTTGGTTTCTCTCAAATAACATTCGGGAAGCCTATTAATTTTAATTGTGCTACTTTGAACGTTAATGGGCTCAATTGTAGAAATAAACAGTTGCAGCTGTTATCATTGTTTAAATATCATAAATTGGATGTACTTTTAGTGCAAGAACACAATGTACAAGATGTTAAGAAACTTGATGTGTTGCTTGATTACTTTGAAGTATTAATAAATTCAACGAACTTGTTGAAGGGTGGTACAATGATATTGGTTGCTAAGCGAGCCCACATCAAGGTTCTTAATACTGAAATGGATGATAATGGTAATGTTTTATATGCAAGGATTTCTTTTTTTGACACCATCATTCCTCTGCTTAATGTGTATGCTCCCTCTGGCTCCCGCAGGAAGAAAGAGAGGGAGGAATTGTTCTCTAACGAGTTATTGTATTTTTTCAGAAATGATACACGTAAAATTATTTTTGGTGGCGACTTTAATTGTGTCACTTCTGTGAGAGATTGTAGCACTCAGACGAATGCATGTGTATCTCCTGCTTTAATTACACTCTTGAAGTGTATTGGTCTCAAGGATGCGAATAGCATTAACGGAGGTGTATATGAATACACATATGTTCGCCAGAATTATGGCTCTAGGCTTGACAGAATATATATGCACTCATTACATGATAAATTAGTTCTTGCAGTACTGTTCCGGTCAGCTGTTCAGATCACTGTATGGTTGTGGTGAAGCTTGTTATTGACGATCAGGTTAAAGTGGGGACAGGGTCTTGGAAGCTAAATTGCAGTCTGTTGCAGAGTAGAGATGTAATTGATAATTTTCAGGTATTGTGGGAACACCTGGTTGCGCAAAAACATAAGTTCAGATGTATGTTGGAGTGGTGGGACATGTGTAAAGTTGCATGCAAAAGTTTCTTCGTGAAAGTGTCCAAAAGAAAGGCTGCTGAAAATATGGTCTGTTAACCTTATTCCAACACAGACTAAAACAACTTTATGCAAAGGTCAATATGGGATTAGACAAGTATGAGGAAATTACCATTTTGAAAGACAGAATTAACAAATTGCGGGATGAAATAACTGAAGGAGTCAATGTTCGCCTCCAGATTAATGATAGGATGTATGGTGAAAAACTCTCTCCTTATTTGTTAAGTAAAGTCAAGAATAACAAGGGTACAGCTCTTGTGACTAGTATTAAAGCAGGTGATGGGACGGATATGACAAATACGGATGGGATTGTATGTTATGTTCGAGGTGAATTGGAGAAATTGTACAAAAAGTGAACGTGGACCAAGGTATGCGGGAGCACTTCCTTGGAAAATGTACACGGGTTTTAAACCAAGATGACAACACGTCATTATTGGAAGATGTAGATAAGCAGGAAGTGTGGAGTGTGGTCAAGAGTTTAAAGAAAGGTAAATCACCTGGCTGTGATGGGTTCCCGGCGGAATTTTATTTCTATCTATGGGATGTCATTGGTAAAGACTTTGTACAAGTGGTGCAGTATAGCATACAGCATAGGAAGCTTAGCATGTCGCAATCTCATGGGATTATTAAGATGATACCTAAAACGGGTGATTTGCATATTCTAACGAACTGGAGGCCACTTTCCTTACTAAACCAGGATTATAAAATAGTATCGAAACTGCTGGCAAATAGACTTAAGATTGCAATGGAAAAAATTATATCAAAGGAACAGTTTTGTGGTGTGCCTGGAAGATCCATAATCAATTGTAATAATGTAATTAGGGATGTTGTGTATTATGTGTCTGAGAATAATGTTCCTTCCTCTATGATAAACCTCGACTGGTCGAAAGCCTTTGACCGTGTTGATGTTCAGTTTGTATTGGAAATATTGGATAGGGTAGGAGTTGCACAAGACTTTATTGATTGGGTCCGTATGCTTTATAAAGAGTGTCGGAGCAGCGTCTGTATCAATGGAGTCTTAAGTAAACCTTTTTTAGTTGAACGATCTGTACGTCAGGGATGTCCCCTTTCAATGATTTTGTATGTTATATTTCAAGAGCCACTGTACTTGGCAATAAAGGCAATGACTTTATTGTTCCACCTTGTCTTCCTAATGCGATGACACTTCCTGTTGTTGGTTATGCAGACGATACAACTATTTTTGTGTCGACAGAAGACTCGGTGGTGAATGTTCAGAATGAGTTAGACAACTTTGAAAGAGCAACAGGTGCTGTAATTAACAAGAACAAAACGTGTATGATGGGGCTTGGCAGTTGGTGTAATAAAGTTCACTGGACAGGTTCATGGTTCAAGGTAGTGGAGTCAATTAAAGCTCTTGGGATTTGCTGGTGTAAAACATATGAAACGACATTGGCTACGAATTGGCAAGTACTATGTGGTAATATAATAGTTGCAACGAACATGTTGTCAAATAGGAAATTAACCCTGTTTCAGAAGGCTGTAATAATCAATTGCAAAATTTTGTCTAAAGTGTGGTATTTGTCTCACAGCTTTCCCATAGACAAGAAAAGTGCAATGGAGATTGACAAAACTATTTTTAGATATGTATGGTATGGTAGATACCAACCAATTAAACGGACTACTCTTTGTAAAGGTAAGAAAAACGGTGGAATAGGAATACTGAATGTGTACAATAAGTCATTGGCAATCTTATGTGTTACCTTTAGAAAGGAGATAATGCAGAGGAATAGTGTAAATGCGCTAGGACATTACTATTGTAAATTACGTGTCAGCTACTTGATACATATGCCAGAGTATACTGACCTTGCCTTTATTTCACCTCACTTTTATTCTTGTGCAATTGATGTTCTCAGGCGGATTTGTAATATTGAAGGTTTTTTAATGATGAACAGTAAACAAGTGTATGATGTTATACTACCAAATATAGTTCCTAGAGTAGAGGAGGCATATCCACTCTTCAGCTGGCAAGTAATATGGGCGAACCTTCATGTTAAATTTATTGCCCCAAAACAACGTGAGCTATTGTATCGCTATATTCATGAGACCCTCCCTACTAATGATAGGTTGTTGATGTTGGGCATTAAGGACAACAATAGGTGTGACCAATGTACTGAAATTGAAAATAATATGCATATATTTTATTTCTGTAAGCAGAAAGTTGTTCTTGTAAACTGGATTCGAGACACTCTTAAAGCTTTATGTGGACCAAGTATTAGAGTGGAGTTAATGAGGTTTTTAATGTTTCATATTGACATAAAATGCAAGAAAATTAAGAATACAATAATTATGTTACTTTCTGATTACATTTTTTGTGTTTGGATAGGAAGGCAGGAAGGTTACTCAGTAGACAAAATATTGAAGTTCTTGCGAGGCAGGATCAAGTATAACATTTGGGGTTTAAGGCTCATGCTCGGTGATGATATGGAAAATTTGTTTACTGAGAATTATATAAAATATATGTAAATGTAATAATCTCCCCTGTATTTTAATGTAAATTTATTCTCCAAATTTTGTAAATCGTTTAACGGAAAATAAGTATAACATTCAGGGTTTTTAAAGATCATATTCTGTACTATTGGGAAACTTGTTCACTACGAATTGCAATGTATAATTGTCTTGTAAAACTTTTATATAATTTAATTTATATTGTATTTCTTAAATAAAGATAAAAAAAAAAATAGTTTATCCTTGTTACCCGGTCGATTTACCCGAGAATTTTGTAGGTAGTGATCATGTCTCCCCTTACTCTTCTGTCTTCCAGTGTCGTAAGGTGCATTTCCAGCAGCTTTTCCTCGTAACTCATGCCTCTTAGTTCTAGGACTAGTCTAGTGGCATACCTTTGAACTTTTTCCAGCTTCGTCTTGTGCTTGACTTGGTATGGGCTCCATGCTGGGGCTGCATACTCCAGGATTGGTCTTACATATGTGGTATACAAGATTCTGAATGATTCCTTACACAGGTTCCTGAACGCTGTTCTGAATTTAGCCAGCCTCGCATATGCCGCAGACGTTTTTCTTTTTCTTTTTTGTGGGCTTCAGGAGACAGGTTTGGTGTGATATCAACTCCTAGATTTTTCTCTGTCCGTTTCATTACGCTTTTCATCTCCTATTCTGTATCCCGTGTCTGGCCTCCTGTTTCCACCGCCTAGTTTCATTACTTTGCATTTACTCGGGTTGAACTTTAGCAGACATTTGTTGGACCATTCACTCAGTCTAGGTCATCTTGTAGCCTTCTACTATCATCCCCCGTTTCAATCCTCCTCATATTTTTTGCATCATCGGCAAACATTGAGAGAAAAAGAGCCTATACCCTCTGGGAGATCATTTACATATATCAGAAACAGTAAAGGTCCAAGGACTGACCCCTGCGGGACTCCACTTGTAACGTCTCGCCAATCTGAGTCCTCACCCCTCACATTGACTCGTTGTCTCCTGTTGCTTAGGTACTCCTTCATCCAATGGAGTACCTTCCCTTTCACTCCAGCCTGCATCTCCAGGTTTTTCACTAGCCTCGTGTGCGGTACTGTACCAAAGGCTTTCCGGCAATCCAAAAATATGCAATCTGCCCACCCTCCTCTTTCTTGTCCGATTTTTGTTGCCTGGTCGTAGAATTCAAGTAACCCTGTGAGGCAGGACCTGCCATCCCTGAACCATGTTGATGCTGTGTTACAAAGTTCTTTCGCTCCAGATGTTCCACTAGCTTTCTTCGCACAATCTTCTCCATCAGCTTGCATGGTATGCAGGTTAGGGACACAGGCCTGTAGCTCAGTGCCTCCTGTCTATCCCCTTTCTTGTATATCGCGATTACGTTAGCTGCTTTCCAAATTTCTGGCAATTCCCCTGTTGCCAGTGATTTGTTATACACTATGGAGAGTGGCAGGCACAGTTCTTCTGCTCCTTCCTTTAGTATCCAAGGGAAGATTCCATCTGGGCCTGTAGCCTTTGTCACATCCAACTCTAGTAAACACTTCCTTACTTCCTCGCTGGTAATCTCAAACTCTTCCAATGGTTTCTGGTTAACTATTCCCTCTCTTATCTCTGGAATTTCTCCTTGCTTAAGGTGAAGACCTCCTGAAACGTCTTATTCAGTTCCTCACACACTTCCTTGTCGTTTGTAGTGAATCCTTCTGCCCCTATCCTTAATTTCATTACCTGTTCCGATGCTGTGTTTTTCTCCTGATGTGGCTGTGCAGCAATTTAGGCTGAATCTTTGCCTTGCGATGTCAATTTCGTATTGTCTTTCTGCCTCTTCTTCTCTTCTGTGTGTATGTGTGTGTGTGTGCTGATGCTAAAATTATGAGAAGGATTAGGGCAGAAGAGGAGAGCAAGAAACTACAAGAAGGTTTGGACAAACTTAAGGAATAGTCCATCAAATGGCTATTAGAGTTTAACCCTAGCAAATGAAGTAATGAAAATAGATATTGGGATAAGGAGGCCAGATACAAGGTACCATTTGGGAGAACTAAACTCTAAATAACAGGGAGAGAGAAAATTCTGGGAATTTATATCACATTGCATCTGTTCCCTGAAGCCTATTACAAGAGGATATCATCAGCGGCATATGCCAGGTTAGGCAACATAAGAATTACTTTTAGAAACTTGTGTAAGGAATCATTCAGAACCTTGAATACCACACGAAACCAATCCTGGAGTATGCAGCTCCAGCGTGGGGTCCATATATCTAGTTAAGTATTAGAACTGGAGAAGGTTCAAAGGCACGCCATCAGACTAGTACCCTAGCTGAGGGGAACGAGCTACGAGAAAAGACTTCGAGTTGCTGGAAGACAGAAAGGTCAGCAGAGTCATGATCACCACATACTAGATTTTCAGGAGAATCGATAGAGGAGATAATGGCATATTATGTAACATGTGGTACATTCACAAGGGGGACACAGGTGGAACTGAGTACTTAAATTAGCCAAAAAGACATTAGAAATAACTTTTTCAGTCATAGTACTTAACAAGTAGAATGTACTAGGCTGTGGTGTGGATGCACTAGGCAGACTCCATACACAGCTTCAAATGTAAATGTAATAGGGAGCAATAGGATGAAGAATCTAAGCATATATTCTATATACTAGGCATAGCAATAGTGGAAAGAGTGAAGATACTGGAATCAGTGACTAATAATCTTCCATCAAACCATAGACGGCCGAGGGAAGTAAACGACAAATCAATTAGAATTGTCTAAAGGCGATGGAAAGCAGCCACAGTAGCAAGAGGAACAACATCTAAAATCCTAATGCTAGGAGACTTCAACTACAGAGAAATAGACTGGATAAAAGGATCCCCACGAGGGTGTTGAGACATGAGAAAAAAAACTTGTAGACAAACACTTCTTAAAGCAACATGCCACAGAA
>WNGS01072847.1:7040162-7053022 GCA_020271785.1 Procambarus virginalis
TAATAAGATATTGATTATATAAAAGCCTAATGAAACACTTTAGAATAAGCTAATTCATTGCATTGTTTTATAGTTGTGTTCCAGGGGTACTGGTACCCCTGGTTTATATAAACTGCAATATTGAATTGGATTATTTCCATTTCTTAAATAATATGGAAGAGAACTTCAGTGTAGAGTAGTCTACTATACTTGTAAATAAACCCAAAGAAAGCCTGTGTAAATCAAATGTAGTACTGTATAGCATAGAGAATAAATGGGGAAAAAATGCTAAATTTCAGATTTTTTAAATTTTCTTCCTTCAGATTGATTAGCCCTCTCCTCCTCCCGGTTGATTAGCCCTCCTCCTCCGGTTGATTAGCTGTCCTTCTGATTGATTATCCCTACTCCTGACTGATTATCCCTAATCCAGTTTGAACAGCCCTCTCCTCCCAATTGATTAGCCCTACTCTGCCCGACTGATTAGCCCCACTCCTCCTGATTGATTAGCTCCTCTCTCAATTGATTAGCCTTCTCTCGATTGATTACCCCCCCCTCCTCCTGATTTATTAACCCCATCCTCCTGATTGATTAGCCTCCTCCTCTCAATTGATTAGCCCTTCTCTCGATTGATTACCCCCCCCTCCTCCTGATTTATTAACCCTCATCCTCCCTATTGATTAGCCCTCCTCCCACTGAGTAGCCCTCCTCCCACTGACTGATTAACCTTCTTCCCACCGATTATTAGCCCTCTCATTGATTGATTTGCCCTCCCACTAATTTATTAGCTCTCCCATTGATTGATTAGTCCCACCTAGCCTGCCTCCTGCTTATTGGTTAACTTGCTTCCCACTAAACAGAATACAAAAAGGCAAATACTGTACAAAATTATGCAGGCATGTTCTTACTTATCTCTCATTATTGTGACCAAAAATTAATACTAGGCATTGTATTATGAATTAGGCCCCCGCATCATAGGTAAGTTTTGCTCACTCAGTGCTGGTAGTGCATGGCAGCCATCACAGAGTTTTAAATAATTCATATACGAAATTAGATGTAATCTGTAAAAATTAAAAATTTCAGCCGATACATTAACTTGAGGAAATGAGTGCAGATCCAGCATAACAAATTACCAGCCAGTATTGTTATGTTACACAGGGCAGTTTGGGCAGCTGACTCCAAAGGAAAAAGGCAGCGAGGAAAGCAAAAATATCCAGAGATTTCGAGACCTTCTAGAGACTCTTCCTATTCCTGCTTTAACGTTCGGAACAGCCATTCATCCAGAACTAGTGGATAACCCTAAACCACCATTCACTCCACTCCTCCTCAAAAGAATGAAAGGTATACAAGTACAAATTATGTTACTGTGTATTTTCTTATTGATATTATAACAATGACAACCATAATACTGTATTAACAAGAACATGCACATCATTGGCCCAAGTACATTGCTTCTCACCAGGTGTGCAGCCCTATCTTGACATTTGTTAACAACCTTATATAAGACTGTATCACATGGGAGAGGAAGCCCTTCAGGAATCAGAGAGAGAAAAAAAGACTTTGTGGATGCAAGGACTGATTTGCCTAATAGGCCAAGTGATTTTTCTTAAAAAAAAAAAAAAAATGGTTTCCAATTGATTTATTTGAATTATTATATTAGGAACATAAATAATTTACAGTACTTAGTTATGTTAGTTTAGGTTAGGTTAAGATGTGTTAGGTAGGTTAGATAGGGTTGGTTAGGTTCCATCATAGATCTACATTAGTTTTAACTCAAATTAAACAAAGTGATCTTATACATAATGAAATGGATAGATTTATCATTTCATAAGAAAAAATGTATAAAAATATATCAATTCAGGACAAACTTGGTTTATTAGGCAAATTGGGGTTTGCAAAGTAGGCCGAGTATTGCATTCTGATACTCTGGACCACTAGTTGTCCTGTACTGATACCACGCCACAGTTGATTGTCTAAGGTTTGGAAAGGTTGTTATAAGAGCCGTGCAAGCACTTGGCAACACTTGTGATGTATATTGGCCACATCAGTTCTTGAACATGCTGGGGTTATACCGAGCATACATTTAAAACAACTTAAAAGTAAATAAGTTTTCTTCTTAAATACTGAAAGCTTTGTGATTTAAGCTTGTTTGTATAAACAATGAATGTCCCATAACATTTGTCATTAACATATTCAATATTGCAGAAAGTGTGTGTGTATTAGAGTGAAATGGAAAAGGGATAGTGTAATGTAGTGTTACTAGTGTAGGTATCCATCGACACATTAGTCATCTCATTATTTAATAATTCATCAAGTTGTTTTTGTGTGTTTGCAGTCATTCACATCCAAATAATATGCCATGGTTCAATTTCTTGATTCCCAGAAACCGCTAAGACTCGCCATGTTATTATAAGAGAACATGCAGAAAAAACTCCAGAATTCCAAGAAGCTCTCATGGAGAAGGCAGCTGCAGCAGAGCATGGCTCACTTAACCTAAACAAAACCTTAGAAGAAATGGATGAGGTGTTACAGGAGTTTGACTCGGTTCTACAGAAAGTGGAAGATGAACTGTCATCCCATACTGAAGGTAAAGAAATATAATAGTGGGGAATTAATGGCATTTTTACTTGCATAGGGATTCAGTACAGTTAAAAGTTTCTTCTTTCTAAACACACAAACTTCTGGATATAGTTTTGGTAACAGGCTGGTGGCCAAGACATTGATTTAAACACCTTGTATAGTAAAGACGGTTTTAAATTATTAAATGGTATTACATAATTTCAAATACACGTAATATAACTTTTAATTGTCCTAATAATAATTACAGTATACAAAATTTGTTTAATGAAAGATTTTTTTTATTCATATATTGCCATGTTAAACCCCAAGACATGTTCCTGCCTTAAAATGTTCCACATTTTAATAACTTTTAAACAGGAGAAATAAATACTATAATTTTATATTAAAGTAATAAAACATAAAATGTGTGTAGGTATAAGGATATATGAGTAGGAGGTACTATATGAGTAGAATGTTGGTGCATCATCTGCCAGTCACTGCGCCTGCCTCCCTTTCACCCACTCCGACCCAGGACTAGCAGGGCAGGCAGGCAGGCCAGGCAGGCAGGCCAGGCAGGCATTCCAGACAGCCATAATTGGCAGAACAGGTTGGCATGGCTGGCAGAGTGCTGGTGTCCTGTGCCAGTCACCTTCAGCCTAGGTAAATCTTGCAGTGACTGCTAAAGAATGCTACTTAGTAATTCACTGCTAACTGTAAACCGACATGCAAAAAATTAGAGAACTCACTAAGAATTATAAACACACATGTGGCTGTTATATTTATAGTATGCATTGACATTGCATAGAAATTTTCAATGGATGAATATGCTGCTGAATTTTAATCTGGTTTTTTTCCTCCTAACAATCTGACAATCAAAGACTGGGTTAAATTTCATTGAGGTGTACCATCTTGTGGTTCAGGTTCTTGAACCTGGTGATGGGAGGGGCAGGTAGCTGAAGGAGCACACCACAAGTTTGTTTGGGCACCGTAAAGATTTCAGAGTTGCCAACGATGTAAATTCTCTGCGTGTGACTTTTGAGGTTGCAACTGTAAAGGATCTCTTCAGTTGGAAACTCTTCAGAAGCCTTAGTACCAGTATGGCCCTGAAGGGACATTTGAGAAGTTCTCACTGGCACTGGTGCCCTACCTCACTACATGATTCGCTCCCCCATGAACAGTGGAATTGTATTTTAGGGGCAACCAAGTGGAATTGCTCAGATTGGACGTTTGTGATCACAGCCCACGTGTATTCTTTGCTCACATTTGTATTCTGGAAAAGACTCTGAAGCTTTGCATTCTCAAAGTTTGTCGTTGCATTATTCCTTTGAATGATAGTGATGTGCTAAAATTTAAGACATGAAAATGTGGGTTGCCTTATAGAGTAGATGCAAATTAAAACTGAATATGTAGGTTACAATCAGAAAAATACAAATTTGAAAGAGCAGCTACAGGCAATATTTCTTAAAAAAGTTAAATTTCTTGTATAGTGGACCACAAAATCATATTTACCAGAATTTACTCGAGGGCCACTAATACTAGTGGCCTCGATGAGGACAGGAAGCCGGCAGCTTGCCTAAGGTCCCCCCATTTGCCTTGATCTTTTTCATCTGTATTTTAAACCCCAGTAGAGTTTTGGCATTTACGGCTTCAGCGGGTAGGCAATTCCATGGGTTTACAACCCTAAGGTGAAAAAGCGTCTCCTGTTTTGTCCTTCATTGTGGTTTGTTGAGCTTGAACCCATTGCTCCTTGTTTGTGTTACATCTGACCTTTTGAAGAAATTGTCCAGATCAGTATCCTCCAAACTGTTCAGTATTTTAAAGGTTGCGATGAGATCTGCCCTGTCATGCCTGGTTTGCAGTGTTGTTAGCCCAGTGGCCCTCAACCATTCCTGATACTTGAAATGACCAAGCTCTGGTATGATTTTTGTTGTCCGGTGTTGCACCTTCTTCAGGGCAGCTATGTCTTTCTGAAAATGAGGTCTCCATGCCTGGATGCATTGATCCAGGTGGGGGGCACACCAGAGATTTGTACAATTGAACGACTACTTTCTTTTTCTTGAAGGTAAAGGTACGCTTAATTATTCCCAGGGTTTTATTTCCTTTTTTTTTTACTGCCGCTCTCCCACTTGTTGTGCAACTTTTAGTGAATGGTGGATTCTAACTCCAAGGTCCTTTTCCTCTATCTGTTATAAGGTAGTGCCATCTTTTTGGCAGTTGTGATGTGGATTGTTGTGCCCCACATGCAAGGTCTTGTATTTATTGACATTAAAAAGCATTTGCCTGTTTCTGTAGATCAGTTCCTTTGTAAGGTCTCATTATTTTATTATTGAGTTCATACCCATCCCTTGGCAGTGATGGAATAATTTTCCATCACTAACATATACACTTGTAGGTTGTGCGAGCTAAGAGAGTACAACATATGGGCTACCTGAAGTAGTTAAAATTGGGATACATAGTCAAAATAGAGGGTAATACAAAAACTGAAATTTTTTATTAAATATTGAGTCATTTCTTGAACATTATTAGTGAAGTTGTCCAAGTTCTTGGATAAAAGTGGTTGTAAATTTTTGCTTGTTGTTTCATGCATATTTATATTGATGTTTCAGGTAAATCATCTTGGTGGTTGTGTGGAGAGTTGTTTAGCATTGCAGATATAGACTTGGCTATTCTTCTAAATCGCCTTAATTGTTTGGGCTATGAACGAAGATTTTGGGCTGAAGAAAAGCGTCCTCTCCTGGAGGCTTACTGGTATAAAATACAGAAGAGAGATTCATTTAAGGTAAGGTAGCTTATTCCTTTATTTTCATTCCTAGTTTATATTTCAATTTAAAACTTCTGATACTGGGTACATCTTTTAATTTTTAAATTAAAATAAAGTAATTGAACTATATAAGTAAGCTACCATTGCATGTTGAATTTTGGGAGTGCATAATTGTTTATTAAGACTATACATTATGTTGCAGAGAGCTACATACTTCTCAGCAAATGCAATGCGTTTGACTAAACTCCGCGGAACCCTGAAGCAAAGTAAAACTTTACTAGCATCATTAACAGCAGCAATGGCCATAGCAGTTATATCTTACATAGTTTATCGAAGGGTATTGAAATCATAGGAGAGAATATTACATTTATTTTTATAGTAGAATGAGTGTGTAGACAGATACAATTTGTAGTATTTAGTTGCACTGTGGTTGTATTGGGGTTGAATGGTTTAGAGCCGTTTTTAATAGGACTCAATATTGGAAAATATTTGAAATATTTATGAAAATAGATTTGAAAATGTGTGAGAGATATGATGTAGAGGTGCAAGATTCTCTTTTTGTGTAGTCATGCTGTTAAGGATAAAACAACATTTTATCAATGGTACTTAATTCTGGATCAATTTGCCTGAAATTGGATTACACACGTACAGTAATATAACAATCCTTGTACAAAATACTTTGGTTAAGCATCTTTGGTAAAGTAGTGATACCATTACAATGTCAGTGATATACATTCCTCATTAGAGGCAGTGCTAAGTGTTAAGGGAGGAAGGATAACATTAGTGTGAGCTATCTTTGACTGGTTCACTTAATCTTGGTGACTGAACTGAGACCAATTACAAATACAAAAGCTCCAATTTTCTTAAGTGATGCTTTCCAGTACAGTACATGGAATTTTTATTTGAATTATATTTTTAATTTTGTTGGTATAAATGAATGAAGAGTACTCAGGACTGAAATATACTTTCTGAATTAATTTTATAGACTTTAGATGATTTCATCTGAAGAAATAGGTTGTGTTTGTATGACTAATAAATATTTGGAAAGTATCTTCCTACCTCATGTTAATTGAAGTTCTCTTCAAACTTTCACAAACTTATTGCATATCCACTCACTAATTGTAATTAAATTTTGTCATACGTACTGTACAGTGGAACCTCGACTTACGAATCCGTAGGAGTAAAATACTTACAAATTTTTTGAGTTATGACCCCAATTTCGTTGGAATATTCGACTCGACTTAAGACCTTTGCCTTGAATGTCTGTTGATACACATATGGGTGGACCAATTGCATGGCTCCTGGTGGCACGGGCAACCCTGCCACAGTTTACCAGAGCCACCTGCTTAGTGATGATCACGCTTGAATTCTTTGTAAAGAATTTCATTGATTTTGTGCTTTTTTGTTTTTGAACATAAAAGTAATTATTATATATCATGCCATGGGTCCCAAGAAAGTCAGTGGTAAGGTTCAACCTAAGAAAATAGTTGTGAGTAGAGGCAGTAGAGGATGTCCCTTCCTCATTAAGAAAATGTGTGAAGTATGGGAAGAACTACAAAGTTTGTTGAAAAGTTTTAACAAAGTTTCAACAAAGTTTTGTTGTTTTATTGAAAGTTGTAGCAGGCCATTGCATTGACCTTTTAAATGCCAATGTGATATCTCACTACAGACAAGTGTTAAAATGTAGAGGAAAAACAAGTGTCTTTAGACAGATTATTAGTAAGACTTAGTAAGGGGCCTGACAGCTGAGTGGACATTGCTTTAGATTCGTAGTCCATAGGTTCCGGGTTCGATTCCCGGTGGAGGCGGAAACAAATGGGCAGAGTTTCTTTCACCCTGATGCACCTGTTACCTAATAGTAAATAGGTACCTGGGAGTTAGACAGCTGCTACGGGCTGCTTCCTGGGGGTGTGAAACAAAAAGGAGGCCTGGTCGAGTACCAGGCTGCGGGGACGCTAAGCCCCGAAATCATCTCAAGATAACCTGAAGATAAGACAAGCAAGCAGTGAGCCACAATCACATCCTAGTGGGATGCCTGCAAAACGTAGGAGGGAGTGAGTACCCCAAAGAAGTCATTACCGCCTGATGTTATAATGGAAGGGGACTTCCCTTCCATACAGGTTATCTTGAGATGATTTCGGGGCTTTTTAGTGTCCCGCGGCCCGGTCTTCGACCAGGCCTCCACCCCCAGGAAGCAGCCCGTGACAGCTGACTAACACCCAGGTACCTATTTTACTGCTAGGTAACAGGGCATAGGGTGAAAGAAACTCTGCCCATTGTTTCTCGCCGACGCCTGGGATCGAACCCAGGACCACAGGATCACAATTCCAGCGTGCTGTCCGCTCGGCCGACCGGCTCCTATTCGTACAGTAACACATCTCCTCCCCTCCCTCCTCACCATCTTTCATACGCCAACAAGAGTCCTTAATAAAGGTAAGATATACACGCTTTATTGTAGCTAGTACAAAAAGAGTGGTATTGAGTATAAAATATATTTTTAAGTTAATATTTTAAGGGGTGTAGAATGGATTAATTTAATTTACATTATTTCTTATGGGAAAATTCATTTTGAGTTAAAAATTTCGAGTTACAGCCCGTCCCTAAGATGAAATTCGTAAGTGGAGGTACCACCGTACTTCAATACAACATAACGTAGGTTTTATACAGTAGACTTGAAAATCTGCATTTGATATTCATAATTTTGATAATATTAATTCAGTTATCCATGTTATTGCAGCAGTAATTTTGTATATTAAATTCATGATAAGAGTAGCTATTCAGTAGAATATCACTACAGACAAAGGAAAGGACCTGAGTTTAGGAAGGTGGTGGAGAATGTGATATAAGACTGAATGGGCAGTATGCACAGAAACCTTGTTAGAAGGTTAAGGGGTCCCCCCTCTTATGAACATCAGACTTGCAAATTCCAGTTCTTACACACAGCTTCCCAAGTCCACCCCGTTTGGCATCGGGATACGCTATATGAACCAGCTCCATTGTCTCGAGTAATATGAACCGTGCTACTTTTACATCTGCGTAGTCATGTGGCTACAAGACGCTACAAAACATCTGCGTGGCTAAGTGTGCAATGTGGCTGACTCGTGCTCATAGTACTGCCTCAAGTCAGTGATACTCTCATGCTCAGTGTAGTCTGTAAACTATTTTAGATGTTTATCAAAGAACCTACTATTAATAATAACAATTAGAAGAAAATGTGTGTGTTGGTGTTGCAGGAGTACCAAGGAAGAGGTGAGCCTTTGCATTAAAAAGTAGCTATAAATAAACTGCTCTGGAAAGAGAAACGGCAACACAGGTCGTACATGTTCAGAGGCTGGGATGTGGGAGAAAATGATGATGATGATGATGATGTCATTTTACAGTCGGGTTCTGTTTGAAGATATCCAGCATACTTACCTTGAGGTGCTTCCGGGACTTAGCGTCCCCGCGGCCCAATTGTTGAGCATGTGACAGGTTGGATTTTAGATTTTGCTCTGTAAGTTTCTCTAGTAGTGTTGAGTGGAGAAAAAAAAAGTGAAAAATTTTGCTCAGAATGGGTTTTAGAGATGTCACTGTATTATCAAGGACAAGACTCGGATTTAGTCATCTACAATACAGGTACGTAGTAATATTGAAGATGTCCTGCTAGTCTCCTTCATGTATCGTCACCATCTACTGCCTCTTCCTTTACCAACTAGATCTTTTCGCTCTTCAAAAGCATAGTCAGACAAACAGGGCAACTCTATCATTCAGGGTAAATAAGAAAGAAAAGGTTTTGGTATATTACTTTCCACAAATTTTTTTTTATATCCCGTATGTTGACTTTCGGTGTTGTAGGAAAGCATCTTCCATTTAAATGATTGTGTCTATGGGAAATATGGTTCAGAGTTCTAAATAGCTAATTTATAAACATGTTTTTTGAACTCATTCGGTTCCTGAATTAGTTATTCCCTGTATAATAAATCCCATTGTTGGGAACAGGATGCCTGTGTATATATATATATATATATATATATATATATATATATATATATATATATATATATATATATATATATATATATATATATATATATATATATATATATTCTAGGCTTGTATCAAGGTCCCCCTTAAGTCAAATTACAGACCTTTCCCAGGATGCAACCCCACAACAGTTGCCCTATAGCTAGGTGAACAGAGGTATAAGGTGAAGGGAAATGTGTATATAGTATACAGTAGAATAATAGTACACCAGTGAAATATAAAGTTGAAGAAAGCACAGTCAGGTAGATGGTGTCATAGAGCACGGAGATGAGTAATGTTAAGGAAAATTCAGCCATCAAGGTGGTGGTAACTTTAAAAAAATGCATTTGTCATTAGTGTATGTGAATATAACTGTCACTTTAATTGATTTAAAAGGCAGTCTTATTGCTTGTCGAGGTGATGAAAATTTATGAAGCGAGAGGAGAGGAGGATGGCCAGAGGAGTGATAAAAGGAGTAATGTTTGAGGCACTGGTGGCATCTCTGTAGCATCCTTCAGTAACTGCTGTTTTTCCATTTCCCTTTAATCTATTTCTCCTACGTATCTGCTCTTGCTTTTCTTTGACTTTACATGTGCTGAAATGGGTCTTCTCTTTGATTCCCCTTTTCCTGTTTCTGGTCCAGAAAGGTAGCATTTGCTACACTTTACCATTGGGAATTGCAATGTGTTTAGTTTTTTATAACTGGGAACTTGGAGGCCTTAAGCACCAGAATTTATAGAATAAACAGCAAAATAGTCAGTACTCAAAATGTTTCAGGAAAATTCTGCATGGAAAATAGTGAGAAGAATTTGGGATTTAGCATTACTGGTTAGCTACAGTATCTTAATAGATTAATGTTTGCAGAGCCGAATCATGTTACTTGAGTTAAAAGGTAATATGCATACATCTATATTATTGTTATTTTCAGAAGTGAGGACCTGAATCTTAATTATTAGTGTATGAGACGTTTGTGTCCTATGAAATGTATGCATTTTAGTTTTGTATTATGCCTTGAATTGTATTACAGAAGATACTTTGTTGAACATTATTGGTATTGTGTGCTGTTTCCTATAAGAATCATCCATGTTGGATTTTACAAATATTTCATCTAAAGTCAGCATGTGACATTGCCTACAGTAGATTATTTAGGGCAAGACATTTGGTTAGTTGACAAGATACAGTACTTGGAAATTTCCTAATACCTGTACAGTAAGTTTTCATTACGTATTAATTATACCAAGGTACTGTATTATACCCATAAATTTCATGGTGATGACTGGCTACAGGCGATAATAATATGGGATCTTGGACGTTTAAAAGTTTAGCGTTCAATAGAGATCATAGCTTATTTTGTGTGAAAACTGCCTTTTGTAAACAAAATACATTACAAGAATTTAGAATTGCAGGGCTCTCAGTTACTGAACATTTTCTCTTTATGTTGACCAGACCACACACTAGAAGGTGAAGGGACGACGACGTTTCAGTCCGTCCTGGACCATTCGACATGAGAACCATCGATCGACATGAGAATTGAGTGAATCGACTTGAGAATGGTCCAGGACGGACCGAAACGTCGTCGTCCTTCACCTTCTGGTGTGTGGTCTGGTCAACATAATTTAGCCACGTTATTGTGATTCATCGCCTGCATTTTTTCTTCATAATTTAGAACTGTTTACATAATACTGTTCTCTGCAGTGTTATGTGGCCAATATAAAGTAAATGTTACTTTTAATGTGATGTAACGCTACAATGGTTTCTTAAGAAATGTATAATATTCATGCTTAATTTTAGGCATATATGCCAGGGAGTTCTAATATTTGTATATAATGCTTGATAGGTCTACTGTAGTGGCATAGTATAATATTGAATAAATAACGTGCACATTATGGCAAAATATTGATTATTGTAATGAAGTTGATGTTAAGTTGAAATATTAAGACAAACATAAATTGAGAAGCAAGAATTATGATGGGTAAAAATTATATACTAGCCAAATATGGTAGGCTATATATTTGTTAGATTTTTTTTATATTTGAGGAAAATATGTTGTAAATAACTCTGCAACCATTAGCTGCAAAAGAGATCTCCTCACTCTGATGCAGTATCAGTAAACCAGTAATGGCTTTGTATTTTCTGCTGTACAGGTATTACATCACCTCTATGCACTGGGTATTCAGTGCATGGTGATGTTTGCAGTCCTGAAATAATTTGGTATGCCCTTGAGGTGTCTAAGAAAATATTAATCATTCCTAGAACCTCTGTAAGATATGCTTATTTTAGGAATCTTTATCTAACATTTCAGCAGCTGACCCAAGTTTCCTCTTATTGATAATTTTAATATGGTTTTGACTACAATTGAGCTTTTAATATGTACTACCTTATGTGTAGTATAGTTATTTTTGTTTAAATATGAGAATATTTGCTCAGAGATGCACAAAAGCATCCCTTTGACTAAATTCTGGAAGAAGAAATCCACCATTGAGCTGCCCACCACCTCATAGACTGGTTTTCAGTGTGATTGGAAGTTTTGCTCACTTACTCTTCTTTGAGTGTATTGTATCTCGATGTACTCCTCGGTGAATCTGCATCCTTTGACACTGTTGATCTTGCGTTTGTCTTCTCTCATATTGGATTCTTATATTATATTTTTGAACTCTTGAAATATTCCTCATCACAAAGTGCTGTAACCTTCCCCGATTGGTACTTTTATTCTGATACGGAAATTACTTCCCTAATCCTATTTGCCAGACATTTGATGATGACATCGTAGTTTTTTATATCTTTTTGTTTCTCAGTACAATATGTGCCTGCATATGAAATGGAAGTCACTATGCATTTACAGTATTTCTTACTTTTCATTAATCTTTCATAAGTAATCTACTTTCAAAATGGCTGAAATGTCTTTGGAAGATTCTGCAGCAGGCATCCCTCTTAGGAAGAGGGATTACCAAAGGGAACAAAGCTTTCATATCTTTTAAAAGATGTACCGAGGTAAAGAGTTGCCCTTTGCAGATAGGGCATTTTTTTTTTTTACTGTTCATATTAATATAAATGACTATTTTACTTGATTGCAGAGGCTTTTTAAAGTGTTTAAAGTATAGTCTTAGCTATGTAAGCTTGTGAGCAATATTGTAGCAAGTCTGTGTAAGTAACCATTAAATGGGAAAGGATCATGCTCTCTCACTGAATTCCTCTGAACATGAATTATCAAACATTCTACCATAATAGTGTATGATATAAACAACTATATAGGATAAAAACCCACTTGTGTATTTGTGAAATTTATGTAAGGAATTACTTACCAAGACTTTCGCACTCTCCTGAGTGCTTTGTCAAGGTCAGTGTGTGGGTTAGGACGAAACTTGCATCTCAGCGTCTAATGAGGCTGCCATCCTGGGTCCTGACCTCCTGACCTGACCATGTCACTCCTATTCCCGACTGGTGATGTCCTGCAGTAATGCCTTCTATGGAAATATGCTCATGTCCTTTCTGTAATCTTGCTATTCTGGAACTGGAGTTGTTGTTAATCGAGGTGTTCATCTGGATGCTAGACGACATAACC
>WNGS01072847.1:7054022-7077979 GCA_020271785.1 Procambarus virginalis
TACTCGAGGGCCACTAATACTAGTGGCCTCGATGAGGGACAGGAAGCCGGCAGCTTGCCTAAGGTCCCCCCATTTGCCTTGATCTTTTTCATCTTATTTAAACCCCAGTAGAGTTTTGGCATTTACGGCTTCAGCGGTAGGCAATTCCATGGTTTTACAACCCTAAGGTGAAAAAGCGTCTCCTGTTTTGTCCTTCATTGTGGTTTGTTGAGCTTGAACCCATTGCTCCTTGTTTGTGTTACATCTGACCTTTTGAAGAAATTGTCCAGATCAGTATCCTCCAAACTGTTCAGTATTTTAAAGGTTGCGATGAGATCTGCCCTGTCATGCCTGGTTTGCAGTGTTGTTAGCCCAGTGGCCCTCAACCATTCCTGATACTTGAAATGACCAAGCTCTGGTATGATTTTTTGTTGTCCAGTGTTGCACCTTCTTCAGGGCACTATGTCTTTCTGAAAATGAGGTCTCCATGCCTGGATGCATTGATCCAGGTGGGGGGCACACCAGAGACTTGTACAACTGAACGACTACTTTCTTTTTCTTGAAGGTAAAGGTACGCTTAATTATTCCCAGGTTTTATTTCCTTTTTTTTACTGCCGCTCTTCCACTTGTTGTGCAACTTTTAGTGAATGGTGGATTCTGACTCCAAGGTCTTTTCCTCCTCTATCTTTCTTACTCTTTTCTTCTCTATAAGGTAGATAAGGATTGCCATCTTTTTGGCAGTTGTGATGTGGATTGTTGTGCCCCACATGCAAGGTCTTGTATTTATTGACATAAAAAGCATTTGCCTGTTTCTGTAGATCAGTTCCTTTGTAAGGTCTCATTATTTTATTATTGAGTTCATACCCATCCCTTGGCAGTGATGGATAATTTTCCATCACTAACATATACACTTGTAGGTTGTGCGAGCTAAGAGAGTACAACATATGGGCTACCTGAAGTAGTTAAAATTGGGATACATAGTCAAAATAGAGGGTAATACAAAAACTGAAATTTTTTATTAAATATTGAGTCATTTCTTGAACATTATTAGTGAAGTTGTCCAAGTTCTTGGATAAAAGTGGTTGTAAATTTTTGCTTGTTGTTTCATGCATATTTATATTGATGTTTCAGGTAAATCATCTTGGTGGTTGTGTGGAGAGTTGTTTAGCATTGCAGATATAGACTTGGCTATTCTTCTAAATCGCCTTAATTGTTTGGGCTATGAACGAAGATTTTGGGCTGAAGAAAAGCGTCCTCTCCTGGAGGCTTACTGGTATAAAATACAGAAGAGAGATTCATTTAAGGTAAGGTAGCTTATTCCTTTATTTTCATTCCTAGTTTATATTTCAATTTAAAACTTCTGATACTGGGTACATCTTTTAATTTTTAAATTAAAGTAAAGTAATTGAACTATATAAGTAAGCTACCATTGCATGTTGAATTTTGGGAGTGCATAATTGTTTACTAAGACTATACATTATGTTGCAGAGAGCTACATACTTCTCAGCAAATGCAATGCGTTTGACTAAACTCCGCGGAACCCTGAAGCAAAGTAAAACTTTACTAGCATCATTAACAGCAGCAATGGCCATAGCAGTTATATCTTACATAGTTTATCGAAGGGTATTGAAATCATAGGAGAGAATATTACATTTATTTTTATAGTAGAATGAGTGTGTAGACAGATACAATTTGTAGTATTTAGTTGCACTGTGGTTGTATTGGGGTTGAATGGTTTAGAGCCGTTTTTAATAGGACTCAATATTGGAAAATATTTGAAATATTTATGAAAGTAGATTTGAAAATGTGTGAGAGATATGATGTAGAGGTGCAAGATTCTCTATTTGTGTAGTCATGCTGTTAAGGATAAAACAGCATTTTATCAATGGTACTTAATTCTGGATCAATTTGCCTGAAATTGGATTACACACGTACAGTAATATAACAATCCTTGTACAAAATACTTTGGTTAAGCATCTTTGGTAAAGTAGTGATACCATTACAATGTCAGTGATATACATTCCTCATTAGAGGCAGTGCTAAGTGTTAGGGAGGAAGGATAACATTAGTGTGAGCTATCTTTGACTGGTTCACTTAATCTTGGTGACTGAACTGAGACCAATTACAAATACAAAAGCTCCAATTTTCTTAAGTGATGCTTTCCAGTACAGTACATGGAATTTTTATTTGAATTATATTTTTAATTTTGTTGGTATAAATGAATGAAGAGTACTCAGGACTGAAATATACTTTCTGAATTAATTTTATAGACTTTAGATGATTTCATCTGAAGAAATAGGTTGTGTTTGTATGACTAATAAATATTTGGAAAGTATCTTCCTACCTCATGTTAATTGAAGTTCTCTTCAAACTTTCACAAACTTATTGCATATCCACTCACTAATTGTAATTAAATTTGTCATACGTACTGTACAGTGGAACCTCGACTTACGAATCCGTAGGAGTAAAATACTTACGAATTTTTTGAGTTATGACCCCAATTTCGTCGGAATATTCGACTCGACTTGAATGTCTGTTGATACACATATGGGTGGACCAATTGCATGGCTCCTGGTGGCACGGGCAACCCTGCCACAGTTTGCCAGAGCCACCTGCTTAGTGGTGATCACGCTTGAATTCTTTGTAAAGAATTTCATTGATTTTGTGCTTTTGTGTTTTTGAACATAAAAGTAATTATTATATATCATGCCATGGGTCCCAAGAAAGTCAGTGGTAAGGTTCAACCTAAGAAAATAGTTGTGAGTAGAGGCAGTAGAGGATATCCCTTCCTCGTTAAGAAAATGTGTGAAGTATGGGAAGAACTACAAAGTTTTGTTGAAAAGTTTTAACAAAGTTTCAACAAAGTTTTGTTGTTTTATTGAAAGTTGTAGCAGGCCATTGCATTGACCTTTTAAATGCCAATGTGATATCTCACTACAGACAAGTGTTAAAATGTAGAGGAAAAACAAGTGTCTTTAGACAGATTATTAGTAAGACTTAGTAAGGGGCCTGACAGCTGAGTGGACGTTGCTTTAGATTCGTAGTCCATAGGTTCCGGGTTCGATTCTCGGTAGAGGCGGAATCAAATGGGCAGAGTTTCTTTCACCCTGATGCACCTGTTACCTAGTAGTAAATAGGTACCTGAGAGTTAGACGGCTGCTACGGGCTGCTTCCTGGGGGTGTGAAAAAAAAAAGGAGGCCTGGTCGAGGACCAGGCCACGGGGACGCTAAGCCCCGAAATCATCTCAAGATAACCTGAAGATAAGACAAGCAAGCAGTGAGCCACAATCGCATCCTAGTGGGATGCCTGCAAAACGTAGGAGAGAGTGAGTACCCCAAAGAAGTCATTACCGCCTGATGTTATAATGGAAGGGGACTTCCCTTCCATACAGTAACACATCTCCTCCCCTCCCTCCTCACCATCTTTCATACGCCAACAAGAGTCCTTAATAAAGGTAAGATATACACGCTGTATTGTAGCTAGTACAAAAAGAGTGGTATTGAGTATAAAATGTATTTTTAAGTTAATATTTTAAGGGGGTGTAGAATGGATTAATTCAATTTACATTATTTCTTATGGGAAAATTCATTTTGAGTTAAAAAATTTTGAGTTACGGCCCGTCCCTAAGATGAAATTCGTAAGTGGAGGTACCACCGCACTTCAGTACAATATAACGTAGGTTTTATACAGTAGACTTGAAAATCTGCATTTGATATTCATAATTTTGATAATATTAATTCAGTTATCCATGTTATTGCAGCAGTAATTTTGTATATTAAATTCATGATAAGAGTAGCTATTCAGTAGAATATCACTACAGACAAAGGAAAGGACCTGAGTTTGGGAAGGTGGTGGAGAATGTGATATAAGACTGAATGGGCAGTATGCACAGAAACCTTGTTAGAAGGTTAAGGGGGTCTCCCCTCTTATGAACATCAGACTTGCAAATTCCAGTTCTTACACACAGCTTCCCAAGTCCACCCCGTTTGGAATCGGGATACGCTATATGAACCAGCTCCATTGTCTCGAGTAATATGAACCGTGCTACTTTTACATCTGCGTAGTCATGTGGCTACAAGACGCTACAAAACATCTGCGTGGCTAAGTGTGCAATGTGGCTGACTCGTGCTCATAGTACTGCCAGTGATACTCTCATGCTCAGTGTAGTCTGTAAACTATTTTAGATGTTTATCAAAGAACCTACTATTAATAATAACAATTAGAAGAAAATGTGTGTGTTGGTGTTGCAGGAGTACCAAGGAAGAGGTGAGCCTTTGCATTAAAAAGTAGCTATAAATAAACTGCTCTGGAAAGAGAAACGGCAACACAGGTTGTACATGTTCAGAGGCTGGGATGTGGGTGAAAATGATGATGATGATGATGATGTCATTTTACAGTCAGGTTCTGTTTGAAGATATCCAGCATACTTACCTTGAGGTGCTTCCGGGACTTAGCGTCCCCGCGGCCCAATTGTTGAGCATGTGACAGGTTGAATTTTAGATTTTGCTCTGTAAGTTTCTCTAGTAGTGTTGAGTGGAGAGAAAAAAAAGTGAAAAATTTTGCTCAGAATGGGTTTTAGAGATGCCACTGTATTATCAAGGACAAGACTCGGATTTAGTCATCTACAATATGTAGTAATATTGAAGATGTCCTGCTAGTCTCCTTCATGTATCGTCACCATCTACTGCCTCTTCCTTTACCAACTAGACCTTTTCACTCTTCAAAAGCATAGTCAGACAAACAGGGCAACTCTATCATTCAGGGTAAATAAGAAAGAAAATGTTTTGGTATATTACTTTCCACAAATTTTTTTTTTTATATCCCGTATGTTGATTTTCGGTGTTGTAGGAAAGCATCTTCCATTTAAATGATTGTGTCTATGGGAAATATGGTTCAGAGTTCTAAATAGCTAATTTATAAACATGTTTTTTAAACTCATTCGGTTCCTGAATTAGTTATTCCCTGTATAATAAATCCCATTGTTGGGAACAGGATACCTGTATATATATATATATATATATATATATATATATATATATATATATAATATATATATATATATATATATATATATATATATATATATATGTGTGTGTCGTACCTAGTAGCCAGAACGCACTTCTCAGCCTACTATGCAAGGCCCGATTTGCCTAATAAGCCAAGTTTTCCTGAATTAATATATTTTCTCTAATTTTTTTTACGAAATGATAAAGCTACCCATTTCATTATGTATGAGGTCAATTTATTTTTATTGGAGTTAAAATTAACGTAGATATATGACCGAACATAACCAACCCTACCTAACCTAACCTAACCTATCTTTATAGGTTAGGTTAGGTTAGGTAGCCGAAAAAGTTAGGTTAGGTTAGGTTAGGTAGTCGAAAAACAATTAATTCATGAAAACTTGGCCTATTACACAAATTGAGCCTTGAATAGTAGGCTGAGAAGTGAGTTCTGGCTACTAGGTACGACATATATATATATATATATATATATATATATATATATATATATATATATATATATATATATATATATATATATATATATATGCATGCTCTAGGCTTGTATCAAGGTCCCCCTTAAGTCAAATTACTGACCTTTCCCAGGATGCAACCCCACAACAGTTGCCTGATTCCTATTTACAGCTAGGTGAACAGAGGTATAAGGTGAAGGGAAATGTGTATATAGTATACAGTAGAATAATAGTACACCAGTGAAATATAAAGTTGAAGAAAGCACAGTCTGGTAGATGGTGTCACAGAGCACGGAGATGAGTAATGTTAAGGAAAAATTCAGCCATCAAGTGGTGGTAACTTTAAAAAAAAATGCATTTGTCATTAGTGTATGTGAATATAACTGTCACTTTAATTGATTTAATAAGGCAGTCTTATTGCTTGTCGAGGTGATGAAAATTTATGAAGCGAGAGGAGAGGAGGATGGCCAGAGGAGTGATAAAAGGAGTAATGTTTGAGGCACTGGTGGCATCTCTGTAGCATCCTTCAGTAACTGCTGTTTTTCCATTTCCCTTTAATCTATTTTCTCCTACATATCTGCTCTTGCTTTTCTTTGACTTTACATGTGCTGAAATGGGTCTTCTCTTTGATTCCCCTTTTCCTGTTTCTGGTCCAGAAAGGTAGCATTTGCTACACTTTATCATTGGGAATTGCAATGTGTTTAGTTTTTTATAACTGGGAACTTGGAGGCCTTAAGCACCAGAATTTATAGAATAAACAGCAAAATAGTCAGTACTCAAAATGTTTCAGGAAAATTCTGCATGGAAAATAGTGAGAAGAATTTGGGATTTAGCATTACTGGTTAGCTACAGTATCTTAATAGATTAATGTTTGCAGAGCCGAATCATGTTACTTGAGTTAAAAGGTAATATGCATACATCTATATTTTTGTTATTTTCAGAAGTGAGGACCTGAATCTTAATTATTAGTGTATGAGACGTTTGTGTCCTATGAAATGTATGCATTTAGTTTTGTATTATGCCTTGAATTGTATTACAGAAGATACTTTGTTGAACATTATTGGTATTGTGTGCTGTTTCCTATAAGAATCATCCATGTTGGATTTTACAAAATATTTCATCTAAAGTCAGCATGTGACATTGCCTACAGTAGATTATTTAGGGCAAGACATTTGGTTAGTTGACAAGATACAGTACTTGGAAATTCCTAATACCTGTACAGTAAGTTTTCATTACGTATTAATTATACCAAGGTACTGTATTATACCCATAAAATTTCATGGTGATGACTGGCTACAGGCGATAAATAATATGGGAATCTTGGACGTTTAAAAGTTTTAGCGTTCCAATAGAGACCATAGCTTATTTTGTGTGAAAACTGCCTTTTGTAAACAAAATACATTACAAGAATTTAGAATTGCAGGGCTCTCAGTTACTGAACCTTTTCTCTTTATGTTGACCAGACCACACACTAGAAGGTGAAGGGACGACGACATTTCAGTCCGTCCTGGACCATTCGACATGAGAACCATCGATCGACATGAGAATTGAGTGAATCGACTTGAGAATGGTCCAGGACGGACCGAAACGTCGTCGTCCCTTCACCTTCTGGTGTGTGTTCTGGTCAACATAATTTAGCCACGTTATTGTGATTCATCGCCTGCATTTTTTCTTCATAATTTAGAACTGTTTACATAATACTGTTCTCTGCAGTGTTATGTGGCCAATATAAAGTAAATGTTACTTTTTAATGTGATGTAACGCTACAATGGTTTCTTAAGAAATGTATAATATTCATGCTTAATTTTAGGCATATATGCCAGGGAGTTCTAATATTTGTATATAATGCTTGATAGGTCTACTGTAGTGGCATAGTATAATATTGAATAAATAACTTGTGCACATTATGGCAAAATATTGATTATTGTAATGAAGTTGATGTTAAGTTGAAATATTAAGACACATAAAATGAGAAGCAAGAATTATGATGTGGGGTAAAAATTATATACTAGCCAAATATGGTAGGCTATATATTTGTTAGATATTTTTTTATATTTGAGGAAAATATGTTGTAAATAACTCTGCAACCATTAGCTGCAAAAGAGATCTCCTCACTCTGATGCAGTATCAGTAAACCAGTAATGGCTTTGTATTTTCTGCTGTACAGGTATTACATCACCTCTATGCACTGGGTATTCAGTGTATGGTGATGTTTGCAGTCCTGAAATAATTTGTATGCCCTTGAGGTGTCTAAGAAAATATTAATCATTCCTAGAACCTCTGTAAAGATATGCTTATTTTAGGAATCTTTATCTAACATTTCAGCAGCTGACCCCAAGTTTCCTCTGTTAATTGATAATTTTAATATGGTTTTGACTACAATTGACCTTTTAATATGTACTACCTTATGTGTAGTATAGTTATTTTTATTTAAATATGAGAATATTTGCTCAGAGATGCACAAAAGCATCCCTTTGACTAAATTCTGGAAGAAGAAATCCACCATTGAGCTGCCCACCACCTCATAGACTGGTTTTCAGTGTGATTGGAAGTTTTGCTCACTTACTCTTCCTTTGAGTGTATTGTATCTCTATGTACTCCTCGGTGAATCTGCATCCTTTGACACTGTTGATCTTGCGTTTGTCTTCTCTCATATTGGATTCTTATATTATATTTTTGAACTCTTGAATATTCCTCATCACAAAGTGCTGTAACCTTCCCAGATTGGTACTTTTATTCTGATACGGAAATTACTTCCCTAATCCTATTTGCCAGACATTTGATGAATGACATCGTAGTTTTTATATCTTTTTGTTTCTCAGTACAATATGTGCCTGCATATGAAATAGGAAGTCACTATGCATTTACAGTATTTCTTAACTTTTCATTTAATCTTTCATAAGTAATCTACTTTCAAAATGGCTGAAATGTCTTTGGAAGATTCTGCAGCAGGCATCCCTATTGAGGAAGAGGGATTACCAAAGGGAACAAAGCTTTCATATCTTTTAAAAGATGTACCGAGGTAAAGAGTTGCCTTTGCAGATAAGGGCACTTTTTTTTTTTTTTACTGTTCATATTAATATAAATGACTATTTTACTTGATTGCAGAGGACTTTTTAAAGTGTTTAAAAGTATAGTCTTAGCTATGTAAGCCTTGTGAGCAATATTGTAGGCAAGTCTTGTTAAGTAACAATTAAATGGGAGAAGGATCATGCTCTCTCACTGAATTCCTCTGAACATGAATTATCAAACATTCTACCATAATACTGTATGAAGATAAACAACTATAATAGGATAAAAACTCACACTTGTGTATTTGTGAAATTTATGTAAGGAATTACTTACCAAGACTTTTGCACTCTCCTGAGTGCTTTGTCAAGGTCTGAGTGTGTGGTTAGGACGAAACTTGCATCTCAGCGTCTAATGAGGCTGCCATCCTGGGTCCTGACCATGTCACTCCTATTCCCGACTGGCGATGTACCTGCAGTAATGCCTTCTATGGAAATATGCTCATGTCCTTTCTGTAATCTTGCTATTCTGGGAACTGGAGTTGTTATTTATCGAGGTGTTCATCTGGATGCTAGACGACATAACCCTTTCCTATAATTCTGGGAACTGGAGCGCGGCTCCCAAGGAGTTACGCTCCAGTACCCAGAATACTGTAGCAGGATTACAGAAAAGGACACATGACTATATTTCAGTAGAAGTCATTACCGCGGGTACATCGCCAGTCCGGAATAGAGGTGTTCTCAGTTCTCTTTATCTTTCTTATCAAGGAAGATAAGAAAACTGAGCCCAGGATAGCACCCTCATTAGACGTTGAAATGTAAGTCTCGTCCTAATCACACACTCGGACTTTGACAAAGCACTCGGGAGAGTGCGAAAGAGTGTAAATTCCATACATAAATTTCACAAAAACACAAGTGTGGGTTTTAATCCTTTGTTGTGTCTGTGAGAAGGCATTACCATCACTAACAACTATAATGCTATAGAATTTAAGACTTATTTTAAATTGTTTTTAAATATTTTATCGAGGAAATTAGGCAATACCCTGTACAGTATATAGTTATGCCGAGTTTTCATGTAGATGGCTTTTGTAATGAAATTTGGAGCAAGATGGGACATGGAGATGACTTGTTGTCAATAATAAACAGCATATGGGTTTTGATATTGAGCATTTCACAGCAAAAATTAAATTTTGTAAGATAATTGTTTGGAATGAGCCTTCTGAATCATTGTTGTCTTTTAAGCATGTTATTTTGTTGTAAATTGGTTGTGTAATGTATTTGGCAAGAGCTTACTTGTATATATTGTTGTCAGTTAAAAATGGAAGTGGTAATCTGCTTGTTATTTATGATTTACTTTATCTCCTTTAATTTTAATTATACATAGTCTATTTCTGTGGTTGAAGTCCACCAATATTAGAATTTTAGTTCTTGCTCCCTTTGCTGCTGTGGCTGCTTTTTCCATTACCTTTAGATAATTTTCATTGCATCCATTGTGTTCTTCCCTAGGCCTTCTTTTGTTTGGTGGCGAATTATGTCACTACCACCACTATCTTCATGCCTCCCACTGTTGTTATTCCTGCCATATACTCTTACTGGTCAGCTCCCTCTGCTATTTTTAGTTCTTCAAAGCTCTAGTGTAGCTGTAAAAACAGAGCTACCACCACCTCCCCTTCTGTGCACCCCCCCCCCCTCTCTCTCTCTCATGGCTCGATACCCTCATGGGAAGATTGCATTTCCTATAACGTTTGTCGTTTTGTTTCCGTAATCATGAGCGGTTGTACTTCTGCCACTCTTTCCTGTAACTATTCCTTCATTAGTGATCTGCATTCTCGACTTGCAATCAAGGATCCTGGGTTTGATTCCCAGGTGGGAGAGAAATGGCATGTTATCTTTCACCTTATGCATCCATTCATCTTAGCAGTAAATTGGTATGGTACCTAGGAATTAGGCAACTACAGTACTGTGGGTTGCATTCTGGGAAAGTCGGTAGTTGACCTAGGAGGACCTCAATATATGTACTCAATTAGTTGTGCTTGCAGGGGTTGAGCTTTGGCTCTTGGGTCCTGTCAATCAACTGGTGTACAGGTTCCCGAGACTACTGGGCTCTCATATCTACATGTGTGCAGGATTCCTGTCCCCGTCAACAAGAATTATGGTTAGTTATATTCGTACATTATGGCACCAAAGCATCTTGAAAGTGCTGTCATAAAACAAATTACCTTCCCCAGAATGTAACCCACAGCAGTTGTTAAACTCCCAGGCACCTATTTATTGCTATATGACCCGAGGCATCAGGGTGGGAGTCAAATCTGGGATCATTTGGTCATGGACGGACTGTTACAAGTTATGCTGAAGGTTAATCAAGTAGCGTTTTAGGTGAGTAAGATCTGTATTAAAAGTGTCAAAATCTTTACATTCATTTAAATACATTGTTGTTCAAATGAAAATTGTAATAAAATGCTAACAAAAATTACAAAAACTATATAAGCAACACTCCACTGAGCAACCATTTATAATTTTCATAGCAACAAATCTCTTATTTTATTAATACTGACCCTGATTATGTTAGAATTTACTATCACATCTCTCTAAACACTTGCATATAAAGTTCAATACATATTGTATTACATCACATCACTTTGGAAAAGTTAATTGCAAGCTGCACAGTTCTTGTGTATGCTAGATATTGGCCAACATACTCACGGAACTTTCTTGTTGATTCGTACGAGTAGAGCAGATTTGTGAAAATACAAAACTTTTTAACTATTGGTATTTCTAAGTGACATTATTTATAAGTGAAAAAAGAAATTGGGTGGAGATTAAGACCGAACTGGTGTATCACAGGACATTTAATGCCAAACAAATTTGAAAGAAATCACCACTATATTAAGAACATTATTTACTAGCCATGAAAGACAAGGGATGAGGCAGATGTCATGACAAACTTTGAAATTACGGTTTTACAAATATGGGCAAGTAACTAGCATCAGTTTTCTGTACTGTAAAAAAAAAAAATAGTTTAAAAAGTAATTTCACCTTGTTGAAAGGTTTTGGATATTGAGGTGGCTGTAAAATGCTGCTTTGCAATGTACTGGATCAGCAAGCAAAATTATAAATGTAATAACGTATGTGCATAAAACAAGAGCCAATATGACTCCATATCTGGTGGTTACTATTCATACATGGCCAAGGAACATATGATGAAACTCATTTATACCAAAATACAAGATTGCCATTTGTTCAGTTTACCTTAAAACATGACCAATGATATAGCCCATTTGGTCAAAGCCCTCACATTCATAGTTCACAAAAGTAACAAGTGTATAATTATATGTTCACTTACAAGTTTGCACTCGATACATACTGTATAATAATGAGTAAACTGTATAAATAAAATGATCTATGATTCGGGGAGTATAAGACAAATGAAGTGGAACCAAGGCATCAAAGCATGATATTATAATGCACTATCAGCATCTATTACTGTTTGTAAAATTACACTGCTCTAGTGTGCTGTCACTAATCAAAATACCCATCAAAAAGACAAACTCCTTAAATTTTCCATTCAAGAAAGGTATTACAAAAGCAAAAAATAATTAATTTTGGCTCCTTTCCAAAATTTTAAAATCTTTTAAAATCATAATTTGACATTACATACTGCTCACAAAAAGGGTAGACTTACTTTGGTTGAAGGTTCTCTTAGAAAAACTTCCTTTAATATAACCTGCAACATAGGGCAGGGAGAGATTCTTGTATATCCTGTAACTATATACAGTACTGCAAGTAATTTATTGGGCTGCTACTAATTAAGCATACAACAAATGGCCTTTTGTTTGCCATAAAATTTAATTGTATATTTTTAATTTAATAAAATAAAATTATTGAAAATTTCAACTAAATAATGCTCACAATGCCTGCTTACACGAAAAATATATAATTGACTAGAATAACATTTTTGAAATACAGTACTGTACTGTACTATACATGTTGGAGAATAGGAAAAATTACACATTTGTTCACCTTATTTTAGCAAAGCTACCATTACTTATTGCCATATAGTAGCTAAACAGCCTTATTAGAAGACTAATTAAAAAAAATTACCTTCTCCAAGTTCTACTAGGACCAGTGTCGCCAAACGCTCCATTCCTGAAGCTACGCAGATCAGCTGGGTCAACTACATCTTCCAAGCCCGCTTTATCCTCCTCTCGTTCTAATTCTTTTTTCTTTTCCTCTTTCTCTTTTTTCAGGCCATACAAAGGCATTCCCATGAAAGTTGGTAAACCATCTTTGTGTTCCTGAAAAGAAACATCATTTCAACTATATAACACTAGAATATATACCACCATATACAACAGAACTAGAGGTGGGGATGCCAATACTGGGAACATATTATGTATATGCCTTAATTTATTTTCCTAATACTGTACTGAAATGCCCTTTTAATATTTTGGAAATTTAAAAAATTTCCCCTTTTTAGGGGCACTTACGTAAGCTGAGATTGTATATTTAGTTAAAAGATGCAGATGTTAGTGATTAAATTACTACTGCAATTGCAAAACACTTGTGGGCAATGGGGGGAGTCAACAATTTCTTTACAAAAATTATCATTTTATACAGGTGATGAGTCATAATAACGTAGTTGAAGATATGCTGACCAAACCACATATCAGAAAATGAAGAAACAACGATGTTTCAGTACGTCCTGGACCATCAAGTCATGTAACAGAAAGAGTGGAAGAGACAAATAAATAATGTAAGAAACTGAGATGAAAGGTGAGAAGCCTGTATGATAAAGGTAAGAATAAGATGAAAGGCAATAAGAATAAGAGTCAAGGAAAGAATAAGAGAATCCAGTAAAGGATGCATAGCTACATAAATTACTGGAAGTACTGTAGTCCACTGCTTGTCATACTCAAGGTATTGAAGAACTAACATTTCATTTGGGCTCGCTCCCCAAGCATACAACAACAACAGTAAGGTATGTCGCATTCCACCTCTTCAACTCGATACCGAGATTATGGCTAATACTGTATTGGAAAATACTTGGCATGCTTTCTGTCCTGTATATCCAACAAGTCTTATTATTTAAGTGTCTAGGAAAGGGAAAATTCTTCATTTAATAGTTTCTTTCCAACATCCTGGCTATGGACATTCACAATGTGACCAGGATCAGCGTCATCTGCTACGGATAACAGACGAGTTAAAACTATTTCCACTAGCATACACAGAGTTTTGGGCAAGTTATTAATCCTAATATTCCCCGGAATACGACCCGCCAAATCATTTAACAATCAAGTACCCATTTTACTGTTGGGTAAGCAGAGACTACAGTTAAGGATTGATGCTCAGTAAATCCTCCTCGGCCAGGATATATGAACCCAAGACTAAGCTCTCGCAAAACGCCAGGCGAGTGCCTTACCTCTACACCACGGGAACTGCTAATTTACATTTTTTTATTTTACAACAATATCGTGAATATGGTGATACTGTATACTGCTATTACTTATAACCAATTATTTGATGACACGTTTGTGTTTTTTGTTACAGGTAAGGTGAATGCCATCATTCCTTTGAATACAGCAATAGCCTTACATGTGGCTCGGCTTACAGTATTTTTCCATACAATAATACCGAGTGAAACTATTAAGACAGCATATCAGAAAATATGTGATTGAAATATTATCCAGAATTTACCTTGCAAAGTGAAGAACGTCTTCTGGCTGGAACTTCTTTAACTTTCTCTTTTAAGTTCTGATATTGGAACACACCCGAGCCAGGTAAACCAGGTGATGCATCCCCTTTGAACCATACCCTGAAAATTAACAGATGCAATTATGAAATCATATTTTACATACAAAGTACAGTACAGTACTTGTGAATGAGAAATACAAGAGGGCAAGATGGTAAACAAAAGCCAAAAATAAAGGAAAAAAGAGTAACATTTAATCAGTGTTAATCAAGACCAGCTGATACAGATGATTTCCAAAACAAAATATATAAATACCTGGTATCTGGCAGTTGTAGAGGGACATTGCAGAATGAATAAGAGTTTGTGTTGCAAGATACAGAACAATGCATCCTTCAAAACCTAGACTAATTTGTTACAAGCATGTTATAGATGAGGAGGAATTTGGGATTTCAAGACACTCCCTCTTTTTTGGCTATTTATGATCACAGTAAATGTTTAGATTTTAGCAAATGACAACACTACATCCTTGCACATATTTAAACACAAAATATATAAACAACTTAGCAATACCAGGCCCCATAATATATAATAAAACCAATAAGCTAAAAATGTACACAATTATAATTCATTAAAATTGGGAGTTAAATAATGTCAAGCACTTTTCAGGTGGGAGGGGGTTTCAGTAGATACCAGAGATAAGCACTAGACCAGCCAAGCTTAGGAATATGCACCAGGCCTCCGTGACTTGTCCTTGCCTACTGGGAGCAAAGGCTAGAATCTGGCACACACTCTACAAGGGAAGCTTGGGGATTACAATTCACCTCAGGCCCAAGAAAAACAAATAACAAAACAAGAAACTGCTTGAAGAGCATTAGGTGCCTGAGATAATGAGGTATTCTTAGACCATTGTAACCAGACCATCGACAAGGATAGAAACGAAGCTTGAAACTACATCACTAATCTATACAATAATCAGTTATGAGCCAATATCAGAGAGACGATGCTAAGACCCTGTGTCAGATTATTCACATTCCCTAAGACTATCTGATAATTAAAAAGAGTAGTAGTAGGCATCCATTAGTCATAGGAGACTATGGAGTTGCACTCTGGTTGTCAGTCTGGAGTGACCTTTCCAGGGTACAAAGACAGGGTAGGTTGATATGGAGAAGTTGTCACCCAAGCAGCAGGTTCCCCCTCTCCACAGCACCAAAAGTCTCCAATGGAAAGGCAAACGCAATATGATTGGTTCCAGCACTGTCATGGGAACTCAGAATGAGGTTGAGGGCAACAATGAACTGTCCTAAGGGCTCCAGTTCTATTGTTAACCTCGAAGTTGGTAAAAGAAGGAACGGACTCCAAACCTGGAGACCGCCATGGTCGAAGTACACATTTAATTATAATTTTATGTCCACAGATATATCATATGTACATATCGTTCCAGACACTACTGAGACAATGTATAGTATTTACATGTACATGGTCCATTAGTTATGGATTCCCAAACACTTGTGTTTTGAGTGATTTCATATTTCTCTGCAATTGTTGCAGTGTGGGAGAAAGTGTTGAGTCTGTCCCACAGCATTGTCAATCTTGTTATGTTCCCTCTTTGGTCCCGTGTGTGTGAGTACTGTGACAATTTTGTACCACACAAACTGCAAAATGATGATACAGATGTTGGTACTGCACCCCACTTTTCCATATACAGGTGAAGATATGAGTGAAAGTTAATATGTTATGGTTCATTTTGATGAGCCATCATCTTGTTAGAGCACGTCATACAGGATTATTGGAACAAAGAATGCACTGTTCCATCCAGTGTTCAACAAATATGTCACGAAACAGGTTCCCGATACTGCTACGGTGCCTACACTGAAAACCTTGAAAATGTTGATTGAAATGATCGACTTTGGAAAGTGTGAAAAGTATTCAGTGATACAAGAGGAGAATTTTGTGATTACTGTACTTTGTTACCAGGACAATGTTGTCATTGGTGAATCCCTAGTTCTTTTAAAGGGACTTCTTCTCTTCAAGCAGTACATCCCATCAAAATGGCACTGTTTTAACCTCAAATTTTTTGTACTGTGTGACTGTGAAACAGGAATGGTGATGGATATGATATCATTCTGGTACAGACGTAGACATATTCGCTCAAGAATCTCACAGGTTTTCTGGCAGTGTGGTGAAGACGCTCGTGGAACAACTGCTGAACAAGGGGCACATTCTGTACACTGACAATTATTATTCCAGACTCTTGCTAACAAAGTTCCTGCTTGAACATAAGACAGGAGTGTGTGGCAATGTAAAGACACATAGGAAAGAAATACCAGTTTTTGATACATGTACTGGTATTGCAGTGGGCGATTATCAACTCTGAGAATGTGACAAGATTTTATCAGTGTGTTGGAAAGACACACGTGAAGTGAATATGTTGACAACTATTCACACTAGTGAAATGCTTGACAGTGGCAAAATGATGTTTGGAAGAGACAGAAATTTGAACAAGCCAGATTGTGTCATTGAATACAATATAAATTTGAGATTGGTAGATAAATGTGACATGATGGTTAGTGCCGTCGAGTGTGTTCGTAAAAGTGTAAAGTGGACAAAGAAATTGTTCTTGACGTCTTGTGGACGTAACAGGACATTGAGGACATCAAGTCCAGTTCAGTGTGCCTGCAGTACTGTAGTTTTATATATATAGCATGACATGGTACTATAACTGAATTTTGCCACCTCTTATCAAGACCACACTGTATTACAAAAGAGTAAGTGAACAAATAGATTATGTTTCTTTCATGCATAATTATTACTTAGGGGCACTCAAAACAATTTTGTATATACACTATTGGCTGTCTAAATGTGCATAAACATGTATCACTTCATAAACCTATAGTGCCACTTATAAGAAAATTTTGTGATAATCTCCAAAAGTACGATGCATATTAATATAACTGCACCTTTTACAAATGTGACTTATTATATCATTACATGTATTATTATTATTATTATTATGTATATTTACAAATAATTATGCTCAAGGTATCAATATTTAATACAGTATTATTTCAGTAATACATGGAATTGTTCATATCGAACATTCATCCAAAAAATATTCTAACGCTTACCTATATGTTAAGAACCATGTTGCTATGGCAATAGCACCTCCGGCAACCTTCTGTGGCATGGTGTGGAAGAAAATGATCGTGCACGCCAACATTACATCACTCAAGATACTCATGAGTGTCATGATGCAAAAGATGCCCCGGATATATGGTGTAAACTGGTCGTAGTTCAACTGGAAAAAATAAAATAACCTTTTATCTCTCAAATTACTAAGCATATTGAGACAAATCTGAAAAACTGAAAGTAAAATCTAGGTTTGTGATCACAACCAATCAATGGAGATATTTCCAGTTCCTATGACAGGTATCTCTCTCTCAATAATTTAGACATGATTTTAAATAAAAATAAACTGTCACTCCCATCTCCCTCTGTATACTGTATACTGTATACAGTACAGGCAGCCCTTGATTTGTGGGGGAGTTATGTTCATCAAAATTTGCATACAGCAAAAACTGACGATCTAACAAAGCTTCTGTAAGAAGGTAATATATCGTTATGTTTCAGAGATCAAGTCTTCTTTTTACTCGACAAAACACTTACATGAATATTAATATTTAAATATCCTTCCATTTTCTGACCACATAGTGCAATACATAATGAACTCCAGAAAGCTTTATATCTTCAATAATGCAACAAAATAGTTTAAAAAGTTTGTAAACTGAAAGAAATGTGGTATGTGAGCTTGACACCTTCCCAAGAATGTGGTAGACTTGTGGATCATCTGATAATTGCACTAAACCTATCTAATACCAAATTTTATATGTGCATTTTGCAATTGGGGTATAAAAGTTCCTTCGACACACACCAAAAAGAGCACTAATTCCTAATACTACATCATGCTAATACTAAGGCTCTCAGTATGGCTGATCAGCTATGAGCTTTGCAAAAGATATTGATATTGGCACTAGAACTGTCTCTGATATTGTACAAGGAAACAGAGATGACTACATAAAATACCTAACTACAGTGTTATCGAGTGTGATGGACCGTTTTTCCTGAGGGACACGATCTGGCCTCATATGTTTCCTAGCACTAGTAGAGGGTGTAATGAGAAAACTCTCAAGCTTCCACACAATGCATAATTGGATGAGATTGTGCATAAGTGAACAAATCCTTAGGAGCCGTGATGACGGTCCAAACTTATGCGCTGGGCGTTCACAGGCACGCTCTAGTCGACTGCGCCACGATATGGTCAAAAGAATTGCAACCTGGGGTACAACTGCACCCACTATGATTCCCCCATACACTCAGGACAAAGCCCGAGTGCATGGGGGGAATTGTGTGAAACCCTGGTTCAACTTCAGTGCAAGCCTAGGGAATCCTAGTGGGTGCAGTTGAACCCCAGGTTGCAATTCTTTTGACCATGTTGTGGTGCAGTCTACTAGAGCGTGCCTGGGAACACCCAGCACATAGGTTCAAACCCTCATCACGGCTCCTAAGGATTTGTTTATTGATATAACATGATACTGTGATATCTTTGTGTATTGTGTATAAGTGGTTTGCACAGCAAAGCACAGCTGGTGTGACAATTCATGGTACAGAAATAGGAAATGCTGCAAGCAGTTTTGCATCCAGCATTGGAATACCGGATTTCAGGACAATTGATGATTGTGCTTCCAGTTTTAAAGACAATATTGTGAAGAGCAAAACTGTCTGAAAAATTGAGTACAGAGCCTTCAACCAGTAATGCATGAACAGCTGGCAATCAAAACTGACCTTGCCAAGCTCATGTACAGTAATTTTAGTGTTGTGTTAGGTTAGGTCATGTAAATGAACACTACCAACATCATCACTCAAGCAGACAAAACACAAGGTATGCTGAAATTTCTGTTGTAACTAAATTATATAAATACTTCCCTAACCATGTAGTACTTATAGTGTGTATGTGGAAATAAGAATTATTGGTTTTGGTACAAAAAAATGCAAATATGTTAATTTTTGAACTTTCTTGGTAAGAATTAATGTTTATCCAGTGTAGGGGTCATTCCTACATAGTCCAGATAAATGAGAGTAGTCAGTATTACCAATTACTGTACAAACCTTGAACAAATTCTGTGAATTCATTAAATATTGTAATATGTACATTGTAAAATAATACAATGTACAGGTCAGTTTCATTATTTTGTCCATCTTTGGGGACATCCTGAATTTAACAACTATACAGTATTAACAAAACTAGTAAAAATATCCACAGTGAATGATTCATGAACACTGGATAAAAAGTACAGTCAAGAGAATAACTGGGATTTATTCATGGTCATAAAACTGTGAATCATAATAATATACCTCAAAATAAATATATTTAATGAAAATATGAATTTTGATTAAAGAATATCGTTATATATGATTAAAATATAAAATATATCGACTTTGGCATTCAGCATGTCAATGGTTTTGAGAGAAAGGATAGGAGATACAGGAGAGGTGGGGATGAGAGGAGATAAAGCAGAGGGAAGATACAGCAGAGGAAGTGGAAGGAGGAGATACAGCAGAGGACGGGGCGATAGGAGATACAGCAGAGGAAGGGGGAGAGAGACGGGGTACAGCAGAGAGAGGGGAGAAAGGAGATACAGCAGAGGAAGGGGGGAGAGAGGGGATACAGCAGAGGAAGGGGAGAGAGAGAGAGGGGATACAGCAGAGGAAGGGGGAGAGAGACGGGGTACAACAGAGGAAGGGGAGAGAGAGAGCATACAGCAGAGGAAAGGGAGGGAGAGGGGATACAGCAGAGGAAAAGGAGAGAGAGGGAAATACAGCAGAGGAAAAGGAGAGAGAGGGAAATACAGCAGAGGAAAGGGAGAGATGAGATACAGCAGTGGGAAGGGAAAGAACATTTAAAATCTTCATGCTATATGATCCTATATATTCTTGTTTTGGCTTATATATAAACAAAACTGTAGCCTGTACTAATGTAAATCAGCCATCATTCACATAGGGACAGTGAGTGCTTAGTTTTTAGTACTGTACAGTACTTGAAAAAGAGGATCATAAGTGATAAAGTTTCTACTTTACTAATATAACTAATTACCTTTAGAACAACCATTTCTTCTTCTGAAAGACTCTCCAAAGGTGTCTTATTTTCATTGGGGTCAATTTGACTTTCTCCACGATTGTGGCGCTCTATTCGTATTTGGTCACGAATTCCCTCCCAACCCACAATCGCCTTGGCTTCCTCCACAATAAACAAGTTGATATAGACAAGCAGGAAGGCATGCCCTGTGAAAAGCAACCATTATTGGATATGTGAAGTTTAATGTACACTGCACTGTGTAGTGCAGTGTACCGATAAAATCATGACCTCGTGATTTTGTGAGTTATATTTAAGTTTGTTACCTCTAAAATACAAGGCCCAGAAGACTCGAACAATTATTTTTTTCACCATACTGCACTTTTTAGATTTTAAATGTCTCATGTCTGTCAATTCCTCTAATATACTGTAGACTATGGTACTGAAAGTCAAGGCTTGCAATTCTGAGTCACCATCGTTATTTAATTGCTAGTAGCCAATCAAGAAAATACTGTACCGTGTCTTGGAATGAGAAACAACTCTTAAAAATGTTATCACTACAGTATATGATAGTTTAGGATATAGTGAAGAAATCGGTATGGTACATATGAGCAACTTTTAAATTAATAGAGTAATGCTAAAATTTTATTAAGTCAGTCAGGGATGAAGTGCAAGTATTCTACTGGTTATTTAACCTTACTGAATGTTACTTTATGTCCATCAATAATAAAAAAAAATTAATATTGTGCTATCCTTCATTATTTTCCACAATTTATGATCTTACCGGGTAATTACTGGCAAAACCTTGTTGCCTTCTCTCCACTACTCTCCAGCAATTGATGTGAGGTTGGTCTAGGACTTCAAGATGGTACTGTATTCCTTTCTTACCTAAAGCTGGCCTTGATGGTGCTGCAGGACTATCCTAGCCTAGTTTTACAAATCTCTTGCCTTTTCCCCATCAGAACCTAGAGTACTTTCTTGATCATCTGAACGTTGCCAGCATAGTCGTCCCATTGCAAGAAGGATTTACATTCTTGCAAAGCCACTAACATGCATAGCAATTTGAGCAGATCCTTAAGCTAACAATAAATAAAAATAGGTACATTGTAATAATTAGAATTCAACACAAAAACTACATTATAAAGTGATAGAATAAATTGGTCTGATGAAATGGCATGTCTTAAGTACTAAATTGGGCGAGTGTGAAGCACATGATATAGTGAGAGTTAGTAGCACAGTATGGGAAACTATGCAGATTAAATTAGATACTTTTTGGTTCCATTTGTGAATAAAGTATAGGTCGGACAATCTATTTGAATACTATACAAGATAGTGTAACCTACGTTGAATAAGCGGTGTAATGAATGTTTTATTTATCCTGTATCCAGGGAAAAAGCTTCAATATTGGCCTTCACTTAAATCCTGTACCTCATTAAACCGTACGGACATGCATCCACAATTGTCAACTGTATTCCTAAAATCTAAAAAAAAATCAAGCATCAAACATTACAAATTTTATTTTTTTTATTAGCGACAAACCAAGGTAGTTATTGGCTTACAATTATGTATTGTATAAAATATTATAGAAAATATTTACCCGATATATCGAATGAATGCCAGTGGAAGCCTCCAGCATTACAGTCGTACTTGTTTCTTATTATCGCTTTCCCCAGACACGAACCGGTTCGGTTTTCAATAAAGGCGAAGAACCACTGGCTCCAGAAGTACCACAAACACGTACCGACAATTAGTCTCGACATGTGTCTCTTGACCACCTCTCGATGGCCGCAGCCAATCGTGGCACTCGTTAAGAGAATAAAGGCTCCCACCACCAGAATCATCCAAGCCCAGCCAACTTTAAACAAAATACACATTAAATATATTATCTCTCTGACCATATACGCTTTTGGTAAAGGAAGGAAATCACACAAAAGTGACCCAAAGAAAAGTCCAATGGAATACAAGGTTATTTTGACTTCGGTTTGGATAAAAAGGACTTTGCGACAGCCATGAACGACAATGAGACTTAAGACTTGCTGTACAGAGGCTTGCTCAGGCAGGGGCTTGGTGCCCTTGCTGGCCCACCGACCCTTCTCTATGGGGGACTTCGGGGACCTCTGTGTCTGGTGGACGGGCCGGGTCTTCTTTGACGCTGAGGAGCTTGCCGTGGGCATCCTGGCGGGCGCTCGGGGCTCTGCAGGACTTGCTAACCCTCGCCAGGGGCCACAAGGGAACTATATACACAGTCACTGTCACAGTCGCCCGCAGCCAACTCGGCCAAATCTATTTCGGGCAGAGGGTCTCTGGTCCATGATGAGGCGCGTCAGTACACGCTCTGGTTCCCAGTACACGCCGTCTCGTAGCTACAGTAATTGTAGCACAGATGTAGCACGAGTTTGAAATGAATTAGTATATTTAAAGGCGGTGTGAGGAGGGTCATGTGGGGTGGTGGGACGTCGTCTGCGCCTCCTGCAGCAGCGGCAGACGACGCACTCCACCTCTTCCTAATACATGTACCCAATTACACGTGTTATTTTTTACAAAATGTATTTTATATATTTAAAGTTTAAATAAATACAAAGCTTGTCATTGCTCATCATTGACTCGAACTGTGAAATAATTAGACTTGTCATCTCGGCGCGAAGTTTAAAATAATGACAATGTCCAAATTGCATCACTGATCAGTTTTTTTTAATAACAAGCTTAGGTGCATACGGCAATGTGCTGCTACCCTTTTTATGCAAAAGTTTACATAGTATAGATCAAAAGCTAGCTGTGAGTTCACCTAAGATCCCCATCTCACAAGATGGTTAGTCACACATGGAGTCAGGAGAAAACATGAGATGCGAGTATAGTCTACTAGCCAGCACTTGCAAACTCTGGTTAGAGCACGAGAATATCTTCCAATAAGTAGGTGAAGTATCTCACACCGCTCGGTCTGAAGTCATTAACTGATAACAGGGTCACAGGGCTAACAACACTGCATACCAAACATGACAGGTCTGATCTCACCGAAACTTTTAAAATACTTAACAATATGTAGGATATTCATCCTATCTTCAAAAAGTCAGATATATCACAAACAAGTAGCAACGGCTTCAAGCTCCAAGCCACAATGTAGTACAGAAAACAGGAGATGCATTTCATCACCCACAGGTTTAACCGAGATGCATTTTCACCCACAGGTTATAAACCCGTGGAACTGCCTGCTCAACGAACCTGTAAATGCCATAACACTACCGAATTATAAGATTCAGCTTGATAAAATCATCAGGACAAACTGGGGGGACCTTTGATAAGACGTCGTCTTCCTGTACTCGTCGAAGCCACTGTAGAGATAGTGACCCTCAGGTAAATTCAGGTTCAGGTAAATATTCACATAGCTAGAGTATCTATGGGGAAGTGAGGTTTAACTCTTTATCCCCGCCTATAGTAACCTGTTCTACCTGTTGCGTTATATTTTAACTATTCTGACAAAATTGTTTGTTGAATCTAGCCTTAAAGTTGTGGATGGAGGTTGTTTCCACAACTTCTTGCACTGTATCCCACTTGTTGATCACCCGCACGGAGTACGAGTGGTCAACAATTTGACCTTAGGCTAATCTGCGTTTCCAACTTCTACCTGTGTCCTCTTGTCATACTTTCTTTCCACTGGAACAGGCTAACCTTTCCAACGT
>WNGS01072847.1:7100122-7115857 GCA_020271785.1 Procambarus virginalis
ATATATAATATTACTATATATATATATATCTAGATATATTATATGATATATATATATATATAGTATGTATATATAGATATACATATATATATATAATATATATATAATATATTATATATATATATATATATAATATATATATATATATATATATACTATATATATATATATATATATATATATATATACATATATATATATATATATATATGTGTGTGTGTGTGTGTGTGTGTATCACGAAAATAAACAGTGATTAAAAATGTGACAATGTCAGACCACGGAGGAAAAATGAAACAGGAATTTCCTTAAGTACTTTCGTATATTAATACATCTTCAGAAGGAGTGAAGATGTACTCCTTCTGAAGATGTATTAATATACGAAAGTACTTAAGGAAATTCGTTTCATTTTTCCTCCGTGGTCTGACATTGTCCATATATATATATATATATATATATATATATATATTATATATATATATATATATATATATTATATATATATATTATATATATATATATTATAATCAAACCAAACCTAATTACCTAACTTAACCTAATCTAGCATAATTAAGTCAGTAATTTCTGTTCCTATTATTATAGTATTAATTCATAATATTAATAATGTTAAGAAGCACCAATTAGAAAAAATATTTGGTAATAACAGAAGTCGCCCTGCCGCCCTCTGCCCCGCCCCACATCACACAGACACAGCAGACAAGTCCACATCACACAGACACAGCAGACAAGTCCACATCACACAGACACAGCAGACAAGTCCACATCACACAGACACAGCAGACAAGTCCACATCACACAGACACAGCAGACAAGTCCACGTCACACAGACACAGCAGACGAGGACAGCCTCTCTAAATTTAGATAAAGTGGGGTAAACAAGGCATAGGTGGGAGCCGGAAACACAAACGACTCGATAATATGCCAAGAAATAATCGTCGTCTCTCAACGAACGATCCACAAGGGGAATTGCACTGAAAGCAGAAGTCCCGGAAGCCACCTCCACCCACACCTGGAAGAACAAGTAAACTCAGAACACGAACGTTCGCGATAATGAACACGAACTATATACAGACAGCCTGAACACTATGCCCAGCACAGATCTCACCCCCGAGACACACTGATAGATAACACCCACTGATAGACAACACACATTGATAGATAAGTATATGCTACCGGTAATAATCTCTCCACTTCCCCTCTCTCCCCCCCCCGACCACAGCCTCCACACCCCCACTTCCTCGCCCCTCGCCCCCTGATACAGAGGAACTCCTTCAGAAACAACTGGGCGCCAAACAGTAAAGAAGGCGAGAATTTTGCGACGCGCAGGAATTAAGATTAATTAGATGATTTAATTACTAAAATGTGTTCGTCGAGCCTTCATCACCGCCAGCCCACCTGAAAAATTGGCCCCACTAAATTTTAATTACGACCCAAAGAAATGCGAGGACGGCGCTGGGGGAGAGGGGGGGGTGGGGAGGGAGGGAGAGAGGGAGGGGAAGAGAGAGACAGTGTGGACCAGGAAGAGTGAGGGAAGGAGTGATGGGAGAGTGTGAAGAGAGAGGAGAGGGAAAGAGTGTTGTGAAAAAGATGGTGGTGGATTGGTAGTTGGCTATCACCGCTTGGCTATCTTTGCCTCTCTTTTTACTGCTTACCTGTCAATGTCTTCTACCCGTCAATGTCTTCTACCGTCAATGTCTTCTACCCGTCAATGTCTTCTACCCGTCAATGTCTTCTACCCGTCAATGTCTTCTACCCGTCAATGTCTTCTACCCGTCAATGTCTTCTACCTGTCAATGTCTTCTACCTGTCAATGTCTTCTACCTGTCAATGTCTTCTACCCGTCAATGTCTTCTACCTGTCAATGTCTTCTACCTGTCTACCACTGTCTTACGTGTCTACCACTACCTTGTGTTACCAGCTTTCACAGATGTCCTCTTATCCTATTTTCTCTCGATTGATGAAGATTAAGCCACCCAAAAGGTGGCACGGGCATGAATAGCCCGTAAGTGGTGGCCCTTTTGAGCCATTACCAGTATCAAGAGCTGATACTGGAGATCTGTGGAGGTGCGACTGCACCCTGCGTGACGGGAGTATTTTATCTCAGATAAATACGCTAACCTTGTCCACCTTGTCTATTACCCCCCTCAGTATTTTCTACGCTGTGATCATACCCTCTCTACTTTTCTTTTCTAGGGCCTTCAGGTCCACTTCTCTTAACCTATCCTCGTAGCTTAGTCCTCTTAGTTCGTGTAGTAACCTTGGTATCAACTAATGTACATAATTTACACAACCTATGTTAGACCATTGCTTAAAATATGCAACGTCTGCGTCCAAACCCGCGTATGTAACACAGTAAGAATTTACAAGTTTCTTACTGTGCTGTAAAAGACACGGATTTGGACGCACACGCTGCATATTTTAAGCAATGGTCTAACATAGGTTGTGTAAATTGTCGTGAACGCATCCCTGTTAGATTCCAAAATATTCTTAGTGTTCTTATATGCAAGTGATGTTATCCTGCACATGTGAGCAGGAGGACCCCAGCATGCACCAAGTGATGTTATCCTGCACATGTGAGCAGGAGGACCCCAGCATGCACTACAACACGACAGCAGACTCCCAGCAGGTGCAGCAGAAGAACCACTTATTCACAACAAAATTAGAGCCAGCGAACCCAGAAGCAGCATCAGCAGGGTAGCAAGGTTCCAGCAGACGCAACAGCTCAACTGCAAATCCTATGCATATGTAGTTGCAAAATTCCAGCAGAAGCAGCAGCAGACCATAGGACCATAAAAGAGGCCACACACACATGAGCGGCAGAATTCCACAGCAGACGCAAAAGCAGAAATCCAGTAAGAACAGCAATAAAACATCCCAAACAATCTGCAGAAATTGAAGATGAGCAGACACATCAACACGACAGCAGAATATCCCAGTAAATAGGGATGGGGGTGAGATATCAGGGGAAAGCGCCAAGCCATTACGGCTATACAGCACTTGGAAGGGGTCAGGATAAAGATTTGGGATGGGACGGGGGGAGGAATGATGCCCAACCACTTTGACGGTCGGGGTTTGATAAGAGGAGGCTGAAGGAGGTCCCTTGACACATAAGGAGCAGCTCACATTGCCGCACACGACACAGCTCACAGCTATACCCACCCAACTCACAAAAATGTCCAACCTGCGCTTGAAACAATCCAGCTGTCTGTTGTGTTATACCCAGCCACTTGTAACACACATCTTCATCCCTTTACACAAATTAGAATTTACCTCGGCTTTTTTTTGACAGAACATATCCAATTTGTAGCCTAATAATACACAATTTGTAGCCTAATAATACACAATTTGAAGCCTAATAATACACAATTTGAAGCCTAATAATACACAATTTGAAGCCTAATAATACACAATTTGTTGTAATACACTTTCACCTTCCTGTTCCCTTCAGTCATATCACCTCCTCCTGTCTCTATATAATGTAAACTCAACTTTCTTAACTGTTTATAAGGGAGGTTCCTAACTTCTGGAACTTGTCATCGTTCTCTGCATAGTTTGAAGTAAACTTACGTCCATTTTAAAGTTCGAAGGAGACCAAATTAACTCCATAATCCAAAGGGGATTATGGATTATTACTTGAAAATCCATAATCCAATCTTAACAAGGCAATGGTGAAGAACAATACTGAAGATCTTACAGCTGAGGCTTCCATATATGAGTGGGAGTGTTGCATCTGCCTTACTGACAACAACTGAATGTTACTTACTTACAATACTTACTTACTGAATGTTCGGTAATACGTTTATTGTTAGTGATGTGTGTATATGTATGTATGAACACGATGTACTGAACGGGGTGAGAATAGCTTGAGCTACCTCATCCCTTTGTGTGTATTTTACCTCAATAAACTTATTTCAATTTCAATTTCAATTACTGGCAACAGGTCTACGTTGACGCAATGGCTTTACATTCATATTATATCTCACATCTTCTGTACAACTGCCAACCCCAACAGTTACCTTGCTCCCGGGTACCTATTTACTGTATGCTAGATGAACGGAGACATTTGGTATAGGCATACGTGCCTAAACGTTACATACTGCCCGGGATTCGAACCCGGGTATAAAGGAACAATGGCTGCTTTCAGAACTGTATACTCTCCAGCACTGAACTTCCATCTGTCAACCTTCCGTCCATTTTAAAAGCTTGTCTAGGTCGCCTTGTAGCAACTTGGAATCATCTGTACATATTTTCCCGCCCAATTTTTGCATCGTCTGCAAATCTGCTCATGTTGCTCATCAGTCAGGTGTGTAAACTGTTCATGTGTGGTATACAAAAGGCCCCAGCAGACACAGCATCAGGCCGCAGGTCCCCAGCAGACCCAGCATCAGGCCGCAGGTCCCCGGCAGACCCAGCATCAGGCCGCAGGTCCCCAGCAGACCCAGCATCAGGCCACAGGGCCCCAGCAGACCCAGTATCAGGCCGCAGGTCCCCAGCAGACCCAGCATCAGGCCGCAGGTCCCCAGCAGACCCAGCATCAGGCCGCAGGTCCCCGGCAGACCCAGCATCAGGCCGCAGGTCCCCGGCAGACCCAGCATCAGGCCTCAGGTCCCCGGTAGACCCAGCATCAGGCCACAAGTCCCCAGCAGACCGCTGGAGTCACCGCTGAAGGGGTTGCTGGACAAACTTCGCAAAACGATAAAATTTTGCCCACGAGGTACAAAAATTGGCGGGAGGAGGAAGAGGAGGACGAGGAAGTGGAAGAGAGAGGAAAAAAAAGCCCGCCAAAAATGACGTGTGTCTCTTAATGGCTACGCTTCACTTGCCGCTCGCTGGAAACTTTCTCATATATTAAAAGTTAGATTAAAAATTCATTATGTGATACGACTTTCATCAGGGGCCAAATCTTGTCTCTGCCACACTGACTTTGAGTCCAGATTAATGAGTAATGCGGCCCCGTCCCGCCAGGATTTCCCGCTCCCCTCCGCCTGTTTCCCGCCCAGCTTCGCCCCTGCCACTGGCCTTCGCTCACTCCTCCCGAAATGAACCAATGGCGACGCGAGGATGAATTTTAGAGAATTCGAATCCTCTAGGATATGAATTTCAACTTTTTTTTCCCCGGGGGCGACGCGACGCGCTAATAATTTAATATATTAGAGCGGAAAGATTGAGGATTTAAATGTATGTTGGTATATATAAATATATATATTTTTTTCGTATTTGTATCGTTAAAAATATGTAAATATTATTTTCTTAAGGAGATTACTGCTGATTATGTATTGGTGAGTAGGGAAGGGGGGGGGGGGGGAATTATCAAGGGAAAGCGTCAAGTCATTACGACTATATAGCACTAGGAAGGGAAGGGGGGGGGGTCAGGATAATGATTTGGGATGGGACGGGGGGAAGGAATGGTGCCCAACCACTTGGACGGTCGGGGATTGAACGCCGACCTGCATGAAGCCAGACTGTCGCTCAACCGTCCAGCCAAGAGTGATGGCTGAGTCGTGGAGGGGGCGGTGGTTCTGGACTCGACAGACTCGCTAGGCGGAAGTGGAGCATCATGGGAGACAAACGTTATATAATATTAAAACCTTGAGAGGTTATCTTGAGATGATTTCGGGGCTTTAGTGTCCCCGCGGCCCGGTCCTCGACCAGGCCTCCACCCCCAGGAGCAGCCCGTGAGAACTGACTAACACCCAGGTACCTGGAAACCTTTTGATAAAAACCCACACTCGCGTACTTGTGAATTTTATGCAAAAGATTTACACCAAGTCTTTCGTACTCTCCTGAGTGCTTTGTCAAGGTCTGAGTGTGTGATTAGGACGAGACCTACATCTTAACTACTATGCCTTGTATTAGGCATTGGTAGTTAAGATGTAACTCGTAAGCACTCAGGAGAGTGCGAAAGACTTGGTGTAAATCTTCACATAAAATTCACAAATACACGAGTGTGGGTTTTTATCCTATGTATTGTGTCTGTGAGAAGACTTATTAAAACCTTTCTTATCGAACTGTCTTCTTCAAGTTTGGCTTTGTTGACGGCTCTTGAGAACTGAAGGACGTCCTCCATTTTTCACACTTTATTCCACTAATATAATACTACCTTTATTACATACAAATATTTTCGCATAACACCAAACAAAAGTATATATATATATTCATATTAAAGCCGTGAACATGTATCTTGCAGCCTCCGGCGATCTCATAAAAAAACTCTCATCCCTTAAGCAAAATAGGGCAATGAATCCTGACGATTGAATCATCTTATCATTTTTACAACATGGCCGATGAAGAACGAGTCTCTAAGCCGGCACTAGTTTCCCGCCTATTACACCTCGGGAAGATTGATACTTGGCGCGCATGCTACTCTATTTCCCCAGTGACTCTGGCCAGGGGTAATGGAGCACACATTCGTGGCGTTCCTCGGCGTAGTCTGCTCAATAAACTATGAAAACAAGTTGACGTCCATGACATATGTTCGTAATAAGGACCCGAGCGGCCGTCTCTTCTCGTGCGCTTCTCGACGCTCCTTTGTTTGGGGACAAAAGCGCGGGAAACATATTTGGCGGGCGGCGGGGTTATCACGGGGCTATCACGCGGCCTTGGCTTGTTCCCGCACTGCATTGGTGGGCTGGGGCGCCACTCACGTTTGATATAGGCAATAGAAACGTGAAATATTATGTCAAGAAACCGATAAGGTGGGGGGGTATGAGGCCAGAATGAGGGCAATTTGTCAAGAAAGAGAACCAACCCGTATGGTAGCACACTCCACCACACCACACGACTAGCGATGTGAGGATCATGTGAACAAATCCACAAGGGCCGTGACGAGGATTCGAACCTGCGTCCGAGAGCATCCCAGACGCTGCCTAAATCGAGGATCACACTTGGATTTAGTCAGATAATCTCAGTGCTCTTGTGACATATACAAATAATGCAAGAAAAACGCTGATTATTGCTATCCATCCTATACAGCTGGCGTCGTTCTTGACTTTATAATCGGGGATCCCAGGTTCGAATCCTGGGCGGGACACAAATGGCTGAGCTCGTTTTATTCACCTAATGCCACAGTTCACCTGCTTTTATTCACCTAATGCCCACAGTTGCTGGCTTTGTTGATCTACTAGAGTTAGGTTTCTATGCTTAGAAAGCATAGACACTATTCCCCTACTGTCAGCATTAAGAAGAACAATCAAGTAACAAAAAATCACAGTAAAGACACTAGTAATTATTGAAGGATTGACTTTCTACGACGTTTCCTTCCACTCTGGAACATCTTCAGATGATGAATACAAAAGCTGCAATTTTGGGTTAAATACACATGTGGAAGGGGTGAGGTTGTGTGGCGGTGACGGGAAGGGTGGAAGGGATATGGGGGACAACCAAACATAGGGTAGGGAGAAGGGGAATAAGGGGAAAGGACCAATCAGACACTGGGTAAGGGGTTGTGTAACACTCTGGTGTTCTCGGTGGGTGGGGGAGACCTCGCCAGAGATGTCCTGGTTATCCGGTGATGTTTGGTGAGATCTGGATCTGAGTAGCGATGTAGCAACAAGGTAGCGATCTCCTGAGTAGCGATGTAGCGACAAGGTAGCGATGTCCTGAGTAGCGATGTAGCGACATGGTAGCGATCTCCTGAGTAGCGATGTAGCGACAAGGTAGCGATCTCCTGAGTAGCGATGTAGCGACAAGGTAGCGATCTCCTGAGTAGCGATGTAGCGACAAGGTAGCGATCTCCTGAGTAGCGATGTAGCGACAAGGTAGCGATCTCCTGAGTAGCGATGTAGCGACAAGGTAGCGATCTCCTGAGTAGCGATGTAGCGACAAGGTAGCGATCTCCTGAGTAGCGATGTAGCGACATGGTAGCGATGTCCTGAGTAGCGATGTAGCGACAAGGTAGCAATGTCCTGAGTAGCGATGTAGCGACAAGGTAGCGATCTCCTGAGTAGCGATGTAGCGACAAGGTAGCGATGTCCTGAGTAGCGATGTAGCGACAAGGTAGCGATGTCCTGAGTAGCGATGTAGCGACAAGGTAGCGATGTCCTTATTCTGTATACTGTACTTAGAATGGGTCTTTTTTCTCTTATAAACATAGCATATACTTATAAACTTTATAAGCTATACTTATAAGCTTTTTGTCTTAAAACCTATACTTATAAACTGTGGGCAGTGGGACCTTGTGAGATGAAGTACCTTCACCTCTTCCCCGGATATACTACACCACAAGAACATATTCTACACCACAAGAACATATACTACACCACAAGAACATATTCTACACCACAAGAACATATTCTACACCACAAGAACATATACTACACCACAAGAACATATACTACACCACAAGAACATATTCTACACCACAAGAACGTGTGACGGCATTCGGATATGTAATTGCACAACACACTCACAATACATTCATACACAGACTCAAAAGCTGCACTTCAAACATTAAGAAAAAAAGGCAGTGGAAAGACAACGTGAAAATAATTACCACCATTTTGTATCTTGGAGCTGTAGTCGCTAAAAGCAAAAGACTCAGACGTCACCCTAAACTGGTTTCCCCTACCATTTTGGAATCCCATTAAATGAGAAAGCTGACGCCATTGCTAAATTGGCAACTCGTCATCCAGTGATACATAAAACAATTCAACCCAGTACATAAAAAACATCATCACTAAAAAACTCTCACACCTCAACAAAGCCCATCTACACCAGAGAGTAGCTGAAGGTTCGCCCTTTGCAATATGGTATCTTCAGGAAACCAAATTAGAAAGGTTAAATATCCCAAAAGGAATCCACAGGGAAATAACAGTTAGGTTCTATAGACTACGTCTAGGTTCCAGATGCAACTGGGAGATTGGTGATCCCTTGACAGAGAGAATGCATCTTCTGCCAAACTGTCACAGAAAAGCCACTACTACACTACCTCCTGGAATGTGAAGCAACCAACGACCTTAGACGAGCTTTAAGAGTCCCTGAAGCTTGCAGTAACCACCCTGAAGCCATCAACACAGCCACTCTTCTGGTCCAAAAAAGGTGTCCAGCAGATGGAGACCCTCATAAATACTGTCGAGCAGTATTCTCCCTCACGATAGCAGCCTGGCGATATAAATGCCACCTCAGCACACAGTATACATTCACTCCAAAACAAAAAGCTACCACTTACGGGCTATTCATGCCCGTGCCACCTTTTGTGTGGCTTAATCTTTATCAATCAATCAACTTGTGACTTCAAACTTTGTCTCTGATAATGTTAACAAGAGTTAACGAAACGCGTCTCAGCGTCAGGCCAAATAAAATTAGAAAATGAACTTTGGAGAGTTAACTTTCCAACTTCCTTCTGAAGTGAAGAAAAATAAAGATTCGCGCTAGAATATCTGATCTCACCCTTTCTCTCACAATCAATAATACATGTCTACATGAAAAACGGCTACCGATAAAGGTTTTCTGTCCCTGACGAAACGAATTAATTATTAAACATAGCTCACTCGCCGTTTTCTTTGGAGAGGAGGAACCTTGCTAGTTAACCTGGGTGAAGGGAGGCAGGGGGGCCGCCGAGAACTGTAATTACTTAACTAGCACATAACAGAGAGGGTGCTGGCGCCCACATAATACAGCGGGAAGACAGACAGGGATACTTTGTATAGCCCTCAGCATTACGCATGCCTGCCAGAGTACATATCCTTATCAAGCCAAGATAACTCGTCGTGGTGAACCTATTTTGTACTGCTTAGATCTGTCTCTGTGTAAGACAATGAAGTATCCGAAGATGGTGATGATGGCTGCATGAGTGACTTGTCTCTCATAGTTCTGTCTCCTTAACCGGTAGCTGTGGACATGGTTTCATTATCTCCGTCTAATCACTACCTCACACAGGGTAGTAATTACTACCTGCCTCACAATATTCACAAATATTGAACCGAAAATCTCATTCGATTCAATATTTGTGAATAGTTGGGCTTAAACAGGCTTGAGAGGCGGGGCATAAAAGCTAAAGCTCGATTTTACACACACACACACACACACACACACACACACACACACACACACACACACACACACACACACACACACACACACACACACACACACACACAAATGGAAGTGATACACGTAACAAATAAGGGAAAGTTAGATGTGCTATGATGAAAACAACGTCTCAGAAAAGATTTCACCATGGATACTAAAAGAGACAGTTTCAAGCATTGTGTGCACGCTTGATTATATTTTGTACCTTCTCACTGGACAGGGGGCGTGTTGCCCGAAATTTCGAAAATGACTAATGTGGTACCTATATATAAGAAAGAATACAGAGCCCACTCAACTGCAGACTAGCATCTCAGAATGGGGTGAGGTGATTTCTGCCTAACTTCATCTGTTACTTGTCTACCGGATCTACTTGTCTACGATTAAGGAGGGTAGGTGGTAGGTGAATCGTAGGGTGAGGTGAACCCTCACTTATAAATATCTATGTTTATATGTCAATGAGAAAATCAATAGGAGCCGTGAGGAGGATTCGAACCTATGCTCTGGATAATCTCAAGCAACATCTTAGACCAACAGTCAAAGTAATTAACGATAGTAAACATACTGTTGTGTTTAAATGTGTGTATTAGAGGAAAGCTGCTGTCAAAATATACCAATACGAGATAATTTGGGTAACTCAGCGGGGATACCTGACCCCTACTGTACAGAATGCAGCATAATATGGGATTATATTATGGACGGACCGAAACGTCGTCGTCCCTTCACTTTCTAATATGGTTTGGTCAACATAATATGGGATTCCCTGGCAGACCTAACACCCAGACCAACCCTACACGAACACTCCAGCTAGGGCAGCCCCCATCATAGGTAAAGAAGCCATAACTTTGCTGGAGGCAACAACAGTCGTCAGTGATCGCACTTGCATCACAGTCATACATGCTCCCCATGTTGGGGATTTCTTTTTGGTCTGTATGACGTGTGCCTGTCAGTAACAGGCACACGTCTTGATCCACTGCAGTTCCGAATTGCAGTCGTCCTGCACCTTGCTGCCCAAATCCACTCTGTACATAAGTGTATTTAATAAGAGACAGGTGTAGATGAATATGGATTGCCTGCACCGTGGAAAATCAGAGAGTTGGTACACACATGCCCCAACGAAGTCAGGGACATCATTAAGAGGAGCCTTGCCTCTGTCCAATGTCCAGCAGAGAAAGACCCTTATAATCTAATGTAGCATAACTCTACTGCCTTTGCTAGTCGACCGGATGAAATCACACTACGCTAAAGGAGAAATGCCAGACTATGGGACTATACTTGCATATTTATCTTGGCAGCCGCAAACATCACCCTCTCTGTTGGTCGAGCAGGAGCCACTGCTACATACAGAGAGACAATTCAAGCAAGTACAACTCTGGTCCTATAGAATCTGAGACGCCAGGTCCATGGGGACGGAGGGCAAGGAGGATTCACAAGGATCTGGGGGTTCCTGGCTCATCGTAAGCTATAAGAGATCCTAGAGCAGCGAGCTTCCTCTCCCAGCGCCTCAGAGTGGCGATCCAGAGGGACAATATCCACGCCCAGCGTCGGAGGAGACATCTACAATCTCCAGGATTGTAGATGTAGAGGGTTGTAGTTGTAGACTCCCTTGTCTTTCCTCTTAATGTTCCTCTTTTATAACAATCAGTTACGTAACTGTTTAACCTTGTATAATAAAGTGTAAAAAAATAACGTGTACAATAATTATATGTCAAAAGACAACACAAAGGACTTAATGTCCTTAATGTTGCATTAAGGAACATATAATCTCTTCCCACAACCAGACCATCACCAGAGAAATCGTAACAAACAACACAGAAATCATCGATAGATACAGCGATAGCAGATGGCTTGACATCTGCGAGGTACTACACATCAAGAAGTCAACACCAGCAATCAACAACCAATTAATGCACAACTATATTCTACCCACTTCAAGACTCCGTACCAATATAGAAGCATCAAGAGGAAATATGGGCCAATAGGCCCTTTGCAGTTACTTCTATTCTTCCCTTTCATCTATACCCATTGAACCGTGTTCTGTCTTGTGTTGAAAGTTTGTTCACCTCATCCAAAACTGTTGTAACATATCACCTCACCCAAATGCGAGTATAAAAACTCGCATTTGGGTGAGGTGATATGTTACAACAAAATACATAAAAATATAAAGACAAAAGCTGTTTAAATATTAGCATAGTAAAACTCTGTTTAGTGTTTGCAGGTTATAGTTGTGTATGTGTAAACTAAAGTTTTTGAAAATGTAATAAGTCATTACGAAATTCAAGTGTCGCGTCAGACTAAAAATTAAAATAAATTTTGGAGAACTGATTTTTCAATTACCATAAACAGTACAAAGAAATGTAAGAAATATTGAGAAAATTCGTGTTAGAATTATTAATCTTACTTTTTCGGTCATATTTAACAACATATGTTTACAAGAAAGACTGCTACCAATATATATATATATATATATATATATATATATATATATATATATATATGAAAATATATATATATATATATATATATGATATATATATATATATATATATATATATATATGAAATATATATATATATATATATATATATATATATATATATATATATATATATATATATATATATGATATATATATATATATATATATATATATATATATATATATATATATATATATATATATATTTCAGTTGCATATAGTCCTGGGGACCATATATATATATATATATATATATATATATATATATATATATATATATATATATATATATATATATAGAGTGCCAGCAAGGAGGTAAGGTTTGAGGTGGTGGCGAGATCTCAAAACTTCCCTGATGCGATATTAATTACAATTTTGTGCATGGAAGTGAGGTGGCGAGAGAAAATATTTATAAAGACGATGAAATGAGGAGAGAGTTATGAAGGACTCGCGGGCAGGGAAGGCGCTGGGGCGGAGGGCCGAGGGGGCTGGACCCGTCTCCACGGCAAAAGACAACACAAAGGACTTAAATAATTAAATGCCGTTCATAATGACGTATAAAGTCACCCAAGCTTGAACAGCGTGGGAGTTCTCAGATGGAAAACCATTCTGCCAAAGCTGAGTCAACACAATGGTGGAATATGTGACTTAGAAAATAACAATACAGATGTCTTACACAAGGTGCCACATGTGCTCTGGTGCTCTGAGAGCAGCACTACGATGCGGGAACTGCATCAGTAAAGCACATGAGGAAAGTTGAGGCATTGTAAGGAATGTCTGTCGACCTGACGGAGGAGGGAGGTGTGTGCCTGGGTGTCGAGGCTGTGTCATACCACAGAGGTCTTGTCGTCCAGGTCGACCTGGACCTTGGTCCACGAGGGCCAGGTCGAAAATCTACACAGTAAAATAACAACATACTGGAGTGAACGATATGGAAGAAAATGCAGAACAGACCCAGTGAAGAGCAGAGGTGCCATGGGCACAATCAGAGAACACTGTATAAACATCAGAGGTCCACGGTTGTTCAACATCCTCCCAGCGAGCATAAGAAATATTGCCGGAACAACCGTGGACATCTTCAAGAGAAAACTAGATACTTTTTATTGTGCTTACCACACAAATACCTATTATTACAAAAGTATGCTCATTACGCTTTAATACTGCAGCATTCATGATCTCTGGGGCATTTCTTAGGTTCTATCTAGATCTAAAATTAATTATCTTTAATTTGTATGGTTGTTAATAATTGCAATTTAGATAATCCAAAGCTCAAATCAATGTTTTCTTTCCATGCCAAGCCTCCTTGGCCCAAATTGATCTACAAGTCAATGTTTTCCACACTCCAACATGGGATGGGATCCACAAATTTTATGACAAGAGTTATTATCATTGGCAAAAAATACATTCATTTAATATTACAAATGGCTACTTCAGACATACATTGAGATGGGTTATTTAAGGACTCGCAGAGCACTTGTAGTCACAGAATAAATTGTTGTGGACAATGTACAGGGAAGAACAACAGGTCATTCCGGACTGTTCCTCGTCCCTGCGTCACGGCCGGCCAGCCCCACACACACCAGGAGTGAAGATGTTATTACAAAACACAGCCCGCTCCTGTGGCAAGGTAAGTCCACCTACGGGCCACCATAGCCCGTGTACTTTGGAACTTTTGGTTCTAAGTAGCTGAATCTAAAACCAAAACAACAAATCATTACAGAACACTTGAAGAGTAACCCAGGGCCATATGTTATCTCATGGGGCTGTATTTTATATCATGGGGGGGCCATATATTATAACAGAGCGCTATAGGTATTCAGTGGGTTAGCAGTGGTAAATTTAGACGTAATAGTGGGGAACTGAAAAAGTGGGGGGAGAGAGAGCATTAGGGTAGGGAAAGAATGGGAAGTGGGAAGATGGGGGGGGGGGCATTGGAATCGTAGACTTAGTTAAGTGTAGATCTGTGGATGGTGTCGTGCATATGGAGAGCTTAGGATACCGGATGGGGGAGACGTAGGGTGTATGAGTGAGCGAGCGAAAGTGAGAGAGGAGCAAGATAACGGATGGGGAGTGATAAGGTTATGGGAGGGAGGTGTTTATATGGTCAGTTACCTGGGAGGTAGTCTGGTCTTCACCTAACAGGTGAGGACCTTATGTATCACCTGCTTGTAAAGTATTGTTTGGGGCAGCCTGGCTATTAAGGGCGGCTTGCTGTTGGCCAAATAATCTCCGAGACCTGTGGCCAGCTGACAGTGAAGGAGAAAAGACGGGAGAGAGAGACGAGACAAACGTGAGAGGGAAGGGGGATAAACAGAGGGCCGGAGAAGACGAATGAGGGTAAAAATGGTTAGGAAATACCGGTGTGCTGGCGGGGCACAGCAGCAGGGCGGACAAAGAGAGAGGGGGAGCGCGACGAGGGAAGTGGATCGAGACACAACAAGTCGAGGGGAGCGGTGGAGCGAGATGACCAGAGACTGGGCTAGTGGGACGGGGAGACAGAGAGAGAGAAGACAGATAAAGACGGGAATGGAAGGGAAGCGGTCGCTAGCGTCAGGGGAAGGGCCTAGCGGACAGCCACGACGCCGACCATTCCTCACGCGACCCTCGAGCGGTTGTGATTCGATAGGAGGCGCACGCCAGGGTCCTGGGGGAGGTGGGACGCCATCCTTGAATATCTGTAGAGGGTGTTGGTGAGACCCAACATGATTTCCTCATTGTGTGAGGTGGAATTGGGAGGTTGGGTCACCCAATAGGTTATATGGCCTACTGGAATATTTAGTCTTAACCTGTTAAGACATTGGTAAGCTTGGGAACCTTCTTGGATCACGTGACGGATATATACGTGACCCCAAAACCCCCTAAATTGTACTGAAACCTAAGACACCAATAGTTGTTATTGTTTTAACTCGACAGGAACTATTTTTGTTAGTTTATATTTGACAAGAGTTCACTGCCCGCAGCCTGGTTGCAGAAGTAAGCTTGTCACTTCCAATATAGCTTTATAACTGGTATTATATTCATAGAGCATCACAGCATAAACACATCCATGCTTGGCCTGGCTGGATGATGAGGTTCTGGGAGTTCTTCTACTCCCCAAACCCGGCCCAGGCAGGCTTGACTTGTGAAGAGTTGGTCCATTAGGCTGTTTTTGGGAGCGGTCCGCAGCGCCGCACGATACCCACCACAGCCGGCTTGTCCGGCACTTCTTGAAG
>WNGS01072847.1:7124702-7137150 GCA_020271785.1 Procambarus virginalis
TTTAGAGACTAGGGTACAGGAAAGATGGGGATATTGGTGAAAATCTATGTACAGGTTCTGCTGGTAGATATCCTTCATATGACTGGTTGAAATTCAGATTTTGCTGAGTAAGATGTTTACATAAAGTATTAGAAAATGGATGGTCTGAATAGTATCTTTTAATATAGTTTGGAGTGAAAGTAATTGAGAAAGTAAGTGTGCATAATTTAAACAAAATTATATTTTTGATTTTTGGCTTTGACAAAATTTACTGTTAAAAAAAATCCAGAAAATGTGGTGTTTTTGCTATCTAAATTTTTTTAGATAGCAAAAAATCTAAATTATATGGAAATCCCAGTTATTTATGAATCTGAAATGGGTCCAAAAATATGGTGCAAATTCGGAGGGCCCATTACAAGATTAAACCACCTATATTTCTGTTCTCACTCTTCCTCATAGCCAGCTAGATTGAGTTGCAAATCTCTCCTTGTTAAGAAGTGTGTCGAGCTATTGTTTATATATATCCTTCGAGTCTATCGACACATTTTTAAGCCAGCAAGCATTCACTTATTATGTATTTATAGTATTACCGACAACATTCTCCTTCACTCTCATGTGCACTCATGCTCATAGTGTTTCCATCTCTGTTTCTTCCTCCATTTTGTTTTATGCACCCAATTAATTTTGTTAATTATATTACATTTTATTTTACAGTATAAAAATGATTTGAGTTTTCCTTAACTCAAATTTTTTGTTTAAAAATAGATACTGTAAAAAATTTCCATAAAATGCTTAACAAAACATTACAGAGAATGTTTTAGATGGGTTGTGTCTGGTAATACATCCTTATATGAGATGTCTGGGAGCATATACAATATATCAGTTGAGCAGGAACTTGACTGGGAAGTATTTCTACATCTTTCCTTTGATAAAATATGGCACTCAACTCAGAAGAGCTCTTACACCATTTTAGGTGTAATTTCCTAAATATAATTTTGGCTTAAAAACTTTCCTTGTCTACAGGTGTGGCCATTAACGTGCAGTATTGGGGCTGTTCTTGGAGAAATTGGAGCTTCTGTTTACATCCTTGCAAAACAGAGGAAGGTGGGAGATTTAAGCAGGAAGAACAAGGCCACATAGAGTTAACACAATATTGATATCCTTGTATTTTAATTTAAATTAATATGGCAGAGAAGTGATCTATAATTAATTTTAAAATTAATGCTTTTTTTGCCTGTTGGCGTTGTGTGTGTCATCTCTGTCGTGTCAGAACTCTAAGTTGGTCTTGTATTTTTCAAGTTAGCTTAATGAATAGTGTGAGCAAGGATTGTCAGGAACTTAAGTCTATGTATGATTCTTGCTTCAATCAGTGGTATAGTGAAAAGTTCTTGAATGGACAAACAGATGATACAACCTGCGAGCCCGTATACAAGCAGTACCAGCACTGCGTAAAAGCAGCACTTAAGAAACTAAAGATCGATATTCCAAAAATTGAAGAAACTCCATTAAGTGACAAGTCTAAAGAGTAATTTAATACTTTACAGTCTCTATATTCTGTATATGTGTTTATATATACTGATATAGTCTCTACTTTTATATCCTTATGTGATGGCTTATCTATTTTTCTAAATAGGGTTAACATTTCATAAACTGAGTGAACATAAAATAGTAGTTTTTTGTATATTAGTAGACAATCTAGAAATCAAAATGTTTCAATCTATTCGGAAGTTTGCATCACACATGTACCGTCAGTATGAGCTCAACACGGCAATATATATGCTCGAACCCAAGGAGAAGCTGGCCATGAATGCCTTCTTCTTGTCAATTCTTGGTCTCATTACTTACTCTTCATATGTGTACTTGCCTCACTACACATCCACGATGCTTGCCTTCTTTGGAATTATTGACATTGATAATTGAGCTTTTGAATGTAAGCATTGGTAGGATAAATTTATTTATTTTAATATCTAAATTCTCATCTGCCTGAAATTAATTCTACTTGGTTTAAGTGTTAGAAGTTAAAACTATTATCTATACTTATTTTGTATTTTGCTTTTATTTCATATATGAACATTTTGCTCATTTGCATATCATGGCAACTCAGGGTAAACAAGCCAAAACCCTGTCTAAAGCTGAACAACAGAAAACAATCAAGGGTGCCCAGAAGCCCAAGAGAAATGTTGTAAAAAACACACTAGAAAGCCCATTTGCCCTAGACTGGCCTGTTATAAGCACAGAACACAAAGAAGAAATTAAAGTACTTCTACAAAAGACTTGCTCTGGAGTAAAGACACTCAGATGCAAGCCTCCTTGGAAGGAAGTGAGAAAATTTAAGGGTGCAGATAGAACAGCTTTTCTGAAAGAATATCAGAAAAAGTTTCTAGACAGTTTAGATTCTGCTGTTGTAAATAGGAACAGAGAGAATGAAGAATTGTTGTCTCATTTGATTTTTGGCTATAATTCTGTAATGAGAGCTCTAGAGAAAGACTGTTTAGCTGGGGTCTTGGTTAAGAAGAATGTTGAGCCCCCATTCCTAGTGAAAGCATTTCTTCCTGGTTGTGCAAATAAGTGTATTCCTCTAATTCCATTAGATGACCTTGATAGCTTGCTAAAAGACGAAGAGACCCTTGCATTGCGTTGTGCATGCATGGTGCTTGGACTAAAACCAACTGTCAAGGACGACAATAATAGATTTTATGCATTGTTTACCAAGATGTGCGAAGCTGTTGACATGGAAGAGGGTGTGGATGAAGGTTTTGAGGAGGAGATGGAGTGTAGCACAGCAGTTACTGTTACAGAAGATAATAAGGAAAATAAAACTTGTACATCCAACTATTCCTTAACACACGGGCAAATTCAGTCATATCATTTGAAACGATCTTGTAAAAATAAACGAGCATTCATTCCAGGGGAAAGAAAAGAAAAGAATGTTGATGCTATGGGGTGTGGGGCAGGTTTTATCAGCCTTGAGCCTACTAAAGTGGATGTCTTTGTTCAAGAAGAGAAATTGCAGCTTGATAGCAAACCTGCTAAATTATCTAAAAAGAAGTCAAAACAATTGGAGAAAAAAGGAGCTGCTTCTAGTTCCCTCACATCTATGGACTTGAATAATATATTTATTGATGTTGGAGGAGATATGGATCAACCATATCAGAAAGATGAAAAACAAGAAAGTAGCAGTTTAGATGCAAGAAATGTTTATAATATGGAAAATGGCCAAGGTAAGAAGAGAAGAAAAACAAAGCCACACAATTTTCCATACGTGTCTGCCAAAACAAAGAGAGTTAAAAACAACCCAAACAGAAAAAACAATAAGAGTGGTAAAAAGAAAAAAGAATGAAAAAACTGTAAATGCAAATTCTCTCTAAGCTAGGAATTGAAAAGTAGACATTAATATAATGTTATATGTATTTTTAGTTTCATTATTGTGGGGGTTATTCAGTTTTTCGTTTATGCTGCATTTTCCTTTGCACTTTGTTCCTCCGAAAAAATAGATGATGTTATATTAACATGGATTCATAAGCTAGCAGCCATAAGGAGTGGTAGGGACATGTGCAACATTTGATAAATGTTACTTGTTGGATAGTACCCGAATGTAATGGATATTGCCAGAAATATAAATAATCAGATTACTGTAATACAATTAAGAAAATCAAAAGTGATATCAAATTTGCTATCCTTTGTCATTGTGTGGGCAAGAACCCCTTATGATTTAGCAAAAGGCATAAAGTAGCTGAAATCAGGCTTATAAAAATTACATTTATTTTTAAATACAGTACTGTATATAGACACTCCACAAGATTTTTAGAGCTATTTTGACTAGCTTTGTAGGAACCTAGTATGAGTTAAAACTTTCAGCATGTTTTGATATATAAGTACTGTATATATATGCCGGTTTCATACACTTTAGAGCAGTGTGTTATTACAAAAAATATTTGTGGTGCATTTAATGTAAACCATAGCAGCTTTTGCAATGCTTAAGTACTGTTTCTTGATGTTGGTGTAGCTTACCTCTTAAGGTGAAGCAGGTGTCTTCTTAAAAACCAGGGGCCAGATTCACGAAGCAGTTATGAACCTGCACATCTTTTCTCGATCTTTGGCGGCTTTGTTTACAATTATTGAACAGTTAATAACTCCAAAGCATCAGGAGGCTGTTTATAACAATAACAACAGTTGATTGGGAAGTTTTCATGCTTGTAAACAGTTGAATAAATGTAACCGAAGCTGTCAAAGATTGAGGAAAGATGTACACATTCCTAAATACATGCGTAACTGCTTCGTGAATCTTGCCCCAGATCTTCTGATTGGTCTTAGGGTTGCTTGAACAAGGATGAGTAGTTTAGTTAAAAATAAAAGTAAGAAATCACAAATGAATATAATTGAAGTTGACAACTGAATACTGTAATTACTTACGAGGATTATGTCTTAATATAAAGAGGTACTGAGGAGTAAATGCCAAATGTAGAAATTTGTCATCTTTGGGATCAATTTACCATATGGAAGATTTAATGTGTACTAAATATATAGTTAATTTTGGGAAATACAAGAAAACTGTTGACAGTCTTATCATTCCAATGCTAATACAAAGAAAAGGGTGCCACTTACTAGTTAGTGCCTAGTAATTATGTTAACTAGTGGCAGAACCATATGGCTGAATTCTGCATCCTGTTAAGCCATTGGTACTAAGTAATCATATTTAGCAATTAGTTTCATATTAGTAGAGTTTGTTTTGCTACAAACATTAGATTACAATTGTACATTAGTTAAAATTTTGGGATTAGTTTATTTACATTTTGTTTGTAAATTTACAAAATAAAGTCATTGATATCTGTAACCCTCTATCATCTCTGAGCAATTACTTCCCCCCATCCCATGTGTGAAATAGAGCAAAGATGCCTCTCCCATTCCATGTACGAAATAGGGTAGGAATGCTTTTACGACCCCATGTGTGAAATGGGGAAAAAATGCCCCTCCCACCCCATATATGAATTAAGAGGATACATAGAATTAGCATGATTTTTATTTTGTGATAGTTCCTTTTCTGTGCAACAAAAAAAAAGTAATTGGTGGCAAAGTTTTTGCTTTTCTGGTTTTATTATAATTGTATTTAAGATACAGTACAAAGTGTGTCCAAACTATGAGACCAGACACTTTATGGTGGGGATGGGGGTTTACCACGGTCAATTTAAGGACTGATTTTTCTCCCAGAATGCATCCCACGGTTGCATAACTCCCAGGTATGCCTATTTATTGTTAGGTGAACAGAGGCATCGGGTGAAATGAAACATTCCCATGCTAACTCTCGCAGGAATCGAACCTGGGAGCTTTCAGTTGTGATTGTCTGCGCTTAAACTAGCTTGTATATATAGATTTACTTATATATTGGCGCTTAAACCAGCTTGTATATATAGATTTACTTATATATTGGCGTTAAATAGTTTTAGTTCATTATTATGCACCCCATACCCATTTTGTGGGCGGTAGTGGAAAGGGTTAGGAGAGACATAATGGGCTCAGGGACTCAACCTCACAATTCATTTAGCTAAGCAAGTTACAAGCTTGATGAGCTACTGTAGTTAGTTAAAAAGACATATTGCGCAAAACTGCTCGGACTATAAAGGCATACATGGGAGGGGGGGGGGGGGATGAGTTTGTGAGCCTGGCATGTGTTGCTGGGTCATGTGTGTGAGCTGGTGAGGGTTGCCTGCCACGACCACAGCTTCGGCCTCCAACACTCCTTCAAGTACTCTCCTCACACATGTCCTCTCCTGTGTAACTAAGTGGAAATTTGATGTACGTTTAAATTACAAGGATGCGCTGACGTCGGTAATTAAAGTAGCATAATAAATTATCCATATTATGCGGTATGCAAACGGTCGCCGAAAATGTAAGATGTCGCACTCTGCAAGGTCGCTCTAGTGAGGGGCCCCGCGCCGAGCATACTCGACCAGAACTGAGCGTAGTCTACGAGAAATCCTTCAATACACGACCTAATTCACTCGTGGAACAAAGTATCCTCTACTGTATAATAAATATTATTATAACATCCCGATGAGTGAGGATAATAGTTATAAATAGACCAATAAGGTACTTTTGTGAGCCATTATCGGTGAATGTCCATGGTCGTGGAGCGTATGAGTCCCCCCCCAGAATAAGCATAGTGCGGGGAGCAGTGGACACAGTGTCAGTGTGTCTCCAACAGTGGCGCGGGGAACATGTTTGTGGTCCAAGAATCCCTAAAACACCAACCCAAATGTAGGGTAAGCATCCATTTTTTTAGTTAAGTTTACACGAATTTCATTGTTTAACATTTGTACGACAAGTAAGTATACGGTAATGGCACTTCTACGCAATTACTCCAAAAAAAATTAATTTCTTGAGGAAAGTACTTTTATTCTTTAAATGTAGGCTGCATTTCGATTGCATAGGCCTACAATAATTAAGGAAGGTAATTACCATAGATACATGAATAATATAATATTGTGGTATGAGTCATATGGCAATAGACAAGTTTTTATATACTGGTCGCCTGGAGAATGTGGGCAGGCAAGGGTCGAGGGCTGTTATTAAAGGTCCGGCCAGCGGAAAAGCCAGACACTCCCCTCGGGAAGGTCGGGGGCCACACCGCCTCCCCTCGGGAAGGTCGGGGCACACACCGCCTCCCCTCGGGAAGGTCGGGGCCACACTGCCTCCCTCGGGAAGGTCGGGGGCCACACCGCCTCCCCTCGGAAGGTCGGGGCACACCGCCTCCCCTCGGGAAGGTCGGGGGCCACACCGCCTCCCCCTCGGAAGGTCGGGGCCACACCGCCTCCCCTCGGGAAGGTCGGGGCCACACCGCCTCCCCCGGGAAGGTCGGGGGCCACACTGCCTCCCCTCGGGAAGGTCGGGCCACACGCCTCCCTCGGGAAGGTCGGGGCCACACCGCCTCCCCTCGGGAAGGTCGGGGGCCACACCGCCTCCCCCTCGGGAAGGTCGGGGGCCACACCGCCTCCCCTCGGAAAGGTCGGGGGCCACACCGCCTCCCCGGGAGGTCGAGGGCCACACCGCCTCCCTCGAAGGTCGGGGCCACACCGCCCCCCCTCGGGAAGGTCGGGGCCACACCGCCTCCCTCGGGAAGGTCGGGGTCCACCGCCTCCCTCGGGAAGGTCGGGGCACACCGCCTCCCTGGGGAAGGTCGGGGCCACACCGCCTCCCCTGGGGAAGGTTGGGGCCACACCGCCTCCCCCTCGGGAAGGTCGGGGCCACAACGCCTCTTCTCGGGAAGGTCGGGCCACACCGCCTCCCCTCGGGAAGGTCGGGGCCACACTGCCTCCCCTCGGGAAGGTCGGGGCCACAACGCCTCCCCTCGGGAAGATCGGGGCCACAACGCCTCCCCTCGGGAAGGTCGGGGCCACAACGCCTCCCTCGGGAAGGTCGGGGCCACACCGCCTCCCTCGGGAAGGTCGGGGCCACACCGCCTCCCCTCGGGAAGGCCGGACCCCCCCTCCCTGGCATCCTGGTAGTGAAGGGGACAAATGCACCGCCATGGGATGATGTTTAATTGAGGGTTGACATCAACCACAAAGCTCTCAGTATGCGGAAAGAATTCAATATACATAGCATTCAGGAGAGAATATCAGAAATCAGTCTTGTGATATGACAAGCTTCTGCATGACAGTGAAAATAACTTTGTATCAGTAGAAACTGTTAGAACACTTACGAAGTAGGACTAATGATTCTAAATTCCAAGAACAGCCAGATAGTTAACAGCCACTTATATTTAAATTATGAGACCGCAAATAGTACCTTTTGACAGCCGACGCTTGCATATCCCACAAAAGAAACTAATCACAAATAGCCTCATGCTTATCTTGCCGCTAACTCAAGTACCGGAATACACACACAAACAATCTACCTTATGGAGGTTCCGAGATCAATGGCTCCGTCTTCTGTGTGGTCTTCAGCTGGTCCGCGGAGCCGTTGAAGTGAGTGCCACTCACCAACGGATCACTCAACTCTGCCACACCACCGACTATATATATTGTAATGATTTTTTTGTGACTATCTGACACTATCATTATAAAGAGTGAAAATTAGATGAAATTATTAATGTAAATATCTCCGCCGAGGTCTGATTAAGACCTTTTGTGCCCTCTGTAATCACTTTTGTCCAACCGCTCACAAGATGAGTATGGGGTTCACAATAAACCAGCCGCATCCGGCGGCAACAATCAATCAAAGAGGGTAGACTGTTAACGTCCTGCCAGTGGGGAAGAGTTGGCAATAGGTAAAGAGCACGAGAAGAGGGGCAAGATCGTGATGAGAGAACACTAGGGGAGAGGGGTTAGGCCATGACAAGAGAACACTAGGAAAGAGGGAAAGACCCTTAGATAAACAAAAAGCAAGATAACCGTCAGAGCAGGAAAGATATGTAAGGATAATCAGGGTTGGAGAGAATCACTGGTAAGACCGGGGGGAAAATCTTTCCTAGAAGTTCAAGCTCAGTTTAGTTTATGGATTCCAGAAACCCGTCATAGTAGGCAACATCTAGGTCTGGTGATTTTATGGGATTATTCATAGCTATGCGGCTCTTGCGTGTTAGTATGTTGATAGGTATAATGGTGTAGATTTCACTGGACTTGGAAATTATTGTTATTGAAGTTCTTGATGTATTACTGCTCACAGGATGCTTATAGCCAATCCTCGGCTTGGTGCCTTGTTTTGATAATTACTTACAGTCCTGTGGTAGGAGAGACTTTAGTACCCATCGCCACATTTCTGATAGTAGCCATTCAAGGAAAAGTATTGCATTTTTTCGTCCTGCATCTTGGCATGGCTTGAGGGTAAATTAATTTGGTAGGGACAGGGATTTGGTATGCTATTATATAAATATAAGAGGTGCAGATTGCGTGATATACAGAATGCTCCCTCAGCCTATATTACTATGTATCACGAATGTAATACAATTAGACTTGATGTGGTTATCGCGGGTGGTATTCAACTTTGTATCCAACACGGTATCCAACATTCGACTTTGGTTCGAATGTTGGCATCACTTCACTCCAGTCTCTCATGTCCACCCAATAGCAAACGGTATTTTTATATTAAAACAATTGTAACATACCAAGACCTTACCTTTAAAGAACACAATAAAGTAGCCGTCACAACTGCAAGAAAAATGACAGGTTGGATAACAAGAACTTTTCACACTAGAGATGCTATACCGATGATGACACTTTTCAAAACGCTTGTGCTCTCTAGAGTGGAGTACTGCTGCACAATGACAGCCCCTTTCACTGCGGGTGAAATTGCTGACCTGGAGAGCGTGCAGAGATCCTTTACTGCTAGAATCCACTCGGTAAAACATCTAAACTATTGGGACCGACTAAAGAGCCTAAATCTGTATTCCCTTGAGCGCAGGCGGGAGAGATACATAATAATTTACACGTGGAAAATATTAGAGGGGCTGGTCCCAAACCTGCACACAGAAATAACATCACATGAGACCAGAAGACATGGCAGGATGTGCAGAATACCCCCGTTGAAAAGCAGAGGTGCAACTGGTACTCTGAGAGAGAACTCTATCAACATCAGAGGCCCGAGACTGTTCAACACGCTTCCACTACACATAAGGGACATAACTGGCAAACCCCTCACAGTGTTCAAGAGAGAACTGGATAAGCACCTCCAAAGGATACCTGATCAACCAGGCTGTGACTCATACGTCAGGCTGCGAGCAGCCGCGTCCAACAGCCTGGTTGATCAGTCCAGCAACCAGGAGGCCTGGTCGATGACCGGGCCGCGGGGACGATAAGCCCCGAAGCACCTCAAGGTATCCTCAAGGTAAGGTAAGGTACCATGTTTTGGGTAAAATATGGCGTTGAATAAACAAGCCAGATTCCAGTACCTGTCCCGAGGCCCTATTTCCCTAACACCGCCATATATGTGGATTCCCTCATATTGGAGGGAATCATCTCATATCCAATATGAGAGGATTTCCCTAGCCACCCCCCCCCCCAAAAAAAAAAACCGGGGCAGTGACAATGACTGGAAAGATTTGCCTCACATTTGAAATGTCATGATGCGACGATATGAAATTTATATGATATTTATAAGACGTTAATAAACATCGTTGCTGTTATAACGCACAAGAGAGACTTACGAGTGAAGGTTTTTCTGAAGTGTCACAGTTCACTTGGTCCGTCAAGAGCCTGAGAATCAGCCCAGAGTGTACATACTATTCATTACTTATCCTAGTTTGCATTTATTATTTGTGCATGAATTCTATTAAAATCGTTATTTATTCAAGTTTGAATTTTTAACACGTTAATGTTACAAGCGTCATGAATACCGAGCCCACTTATCAAGAGTTGACAAAATATGCCACAACCACACGTCACACATCCGCTAGATATGGCTAGAGGAACTTGATTACAGTATTTGTTTACTAGTCTTTTATCAAGTCTGTATACTAGCCTGTTTATTTGTTAGGTTCTTGACACCGTTAATTCAGGTTAATTTTTAAACCAGAAATGTGGTTAGGCAAGATCAGGTTCAATTGATCTGGATTCGGAAAGGTTAGGCGGTTACTTTAGAGCAGGCTTCATAAAGTTAGGATATACCTGTATGATTTTGTTAAGTAAAGTTTTGTTTCGCTGCGCTTTGCCATAGGCTGAAACAAATTGATTCAAGACCAACCCAGGCATCCATGTCGAGGTACTGCGTATAAGATCAATTTTATTTATAATCCTACCATAACTCAACTCTGATCTGAGATTAATTGTATAACAAAATGCCTTTGCAGAATGCCAGATGAAATATTGGAAATACTAGTACTGGTATAAATAGAGGTTATATTTTCTACTGCTTGCAAGAAGGAAAGTGAAGCTGGGTTTAGAGTGGATTGTTACTTTAAAACTGTACTCACCTAGTTGTGCTTACGGAAGTTGAGCTCCGGCTCTTTGGACCTGCCTTTCAACTGGTGTACAAATTCCTGAGCCTACAGGATTCTATCATATCTACAGTTGAAACTGTGTATAGAGTCTTTCTCCATCACATCACTGTCATCTGTTAACTACTCTTGACACTGAAAAACTTCTTTCTAACGTCCCTATGGCTCATTTGGGTACTCAATTTCCACCGTGTCCCCTTGTTCGCGTATCACCCGTGTTAAACAGTTTATCTTTCTCTTGTTAATTCCTGAGAATTTTGTAGGTAGTGATCATGTCTCCCCTAATTCTTCTGTCTTCCAGTGTCGTGAGGTTCAGTTCCGATAATGTTTTCTCATACCTCATTCATCTCAGCCCGAGGACTAGCCGCTTGTGGGAATCTCTTTAGCTTAAGCGTTTTACTTGTTACACGTGTTTAACTGTAAATGTCTTAGAAGGAAAACATCTCGAACTCTTTATTAAAAGCGTTTATCACTTATTACAAGACTATTTTTTTCTGGATTGTTGCTATTCCAGCACGGTCTTACAATTTTACAAGCGCTGAATTTTAATATTTTTGTTTACCTCTTCCCTATCCGCAAGTGTAGTAAGACAGACCTACTCTAACCTATACAAGTTGTACTCAGTACTCATTAGCCCGAGACTACGTACAGTGGCTCCTTACATTTGATTTAGACTAATGTAGACGTGTTTAGTTCAGCCATTAATATAACAATTTGCAGAAGTTGTTACGGAAGTAACTGTTATGTTATGAATTGTTCTGAATTTGACAACTGTAATGATTTTAAAATCATCAACAATTAATTCCATTGTGTCGGGAGAGATGTTGTTGCTGTTTAAGATTCGCTACTTGGAACAAAAAGTTCCAAGTAGCACGGGCTATGGTAAGTCCATAGTCGGGAGAGATGTTGTTGTTGTTGTTTCAGATTTAGCTACTCAGAACGAAGTGTCCATGTAGCACGGGCTATGGTGAGCCCGTAGTCGGGAGAGAGGCAACCAGTGTATATATACCAGTACATGTTAGGCTTATATCGAGGACCTTTCCACCCCCTCCCCAAGGTCGACCCACTGACCCTCCCAGGATGCAACTCTACAACAAGCTGACTAACTCCTGGGTATCTATTTACTGCTGGATGAGCAGAGGCATGAGGTGATAGGAAATGCGCCTAACCATCTATGTCCCTGATTTTTTATTGTGAGTCGAGAACGAACTGGACTGAACTTCCGGTTAAGAGTTAGGGAACTCTTGAATCTAATTCTTGAGTAAACAGTTTATAATTACAGATATTTCATGTTATGCTATTATGACTATTAGGTAAATAATGTATGATACATTTTTGTAAACTAGTACAACTATAAATGTCAAAGCAAAACGTTTATGAGTGAAGTATTTCAATTCAATTCACTAAAGCCCACTGGTTTGAATGATGCTTTTGGAAGCGTTCAAATTGAAGTGCATCAAGTGCGAAGGATGGATTGTTAAGCCGTCATCTAGATTTAAGTCAAGCAACAGTATAGTTTAATATTACTTGAGATATCGT
>WNGS01072847.1:7138150-7148609 GCA_020271785.1 Procambarus virginalis
TATCTATACACTGGTTGCCTCTCTCCCGACTACGGGCTCACCATAGCCCGTGCTACATGGACACTTCGTTCTGAGTAGCTAAATCTGAAACAACAACAACATCTCTCCCGACTATGGACTTACCTAGCCCGTGCTACTTGGAACTTTTTGTTCCAAGTAGCGAATCTTAACCAGCAACAACATCTCTCCCGACACAATGGAATTAATTGTTGATGATTTTAAAATCATTACAGTTGTCAAATCAGAACAATTCATAACATAACATGCTACTTCCGTAACAACTTATGCAAATTGTTATATTAATGCTGGAACTAAACACGTCTACATTAGTCTAAATCAAATGTAAGGAGCCACTGTACGTAGTCTCGGGCTAATGAGTACTGAGTACAACTTGTATAGGTTAGAGTAGGTCTGTCTTACTACACTTGCGATATGGAAGAGGTAAACAAAGGAGAAGAGGGAAACAAAATACTAAAATTCAGCGCTTGAAAAATTGTAAGACCGTGCTGGAATAGCAACAATCCAGAAAAAAATAGTCTTGTAATAATGATAAACTCTTAATAAAGAGTTCGAGATGTTTTCCTTCTAAGACATTTACAGTTAAACACGTGTAACAAGTAAAACGCTTAAGCTAAAGAGATTCCACAAGCGGCTAGTCCTCGGGCTGAGATGAATGAGGTATGAGAAACATTATCGGAACTGAACCTCACGACACTGAAGACAGAAGAATTAGGGGAGACATGATCACTACCTACAAAATTCTCAGGAATTGACAAGATAAGATAAACTGTTTAACACGGGTGATACGCGAACAAGGGGACACAGGTGGAAATTGAGTACCCAAATGAGCCATAGGGACGTTAGAAAGAAGTTTTCAGTGTCAAGAGTAGTTAACAGATGACAGTGATGTGATGGAGAAAGACTCCATACACAGTTTCAACTGTAGATATATAGAACCCTGTAGGCTCAGGAATTTGTACACCAGTTGAGAGGCAGGTCCAAAGAGCCGGAGCTCAACTTCCGTAAGCACAACTAGGTGAGTACAGTTTTAAAGTAACAATCCACTCTACACCCAGCTTCACTTTCCTTCTTGCAAGCAGTAGAAAATATAACCTCTATTTATACCAGTACTAGTATTTCCAATATTTCATCTGGCATTCTGCAAAGGCATTTTATGTTATACAATTAATCTCAGATCAGAGTTGAGTTATGGTAGGATTATAAATAAAATTGATCTTATACGCATTACCTCGACATGGATGCCTGGGTTGGTCTTGAATCAATTTGTTTCAGCCTATGGCAAAGCGCAGCGAAACAAAACTTTACTTAACAAAATCATACAGGTATATCCTAACTTTATGAAGCCTGCTCTAAAGTAACCGCCTAACCTTTCCGAATCCAGATCAATTGAACCTGATCTTGCCTAACCACATTTCTGGTTTAAAAATTAACCTGAATTAACGGTGTCAAGAACCTAACAGATAAACAGGCTAGTATACAGACTTGATAAAAGACTAGTAAACAAATACTGTAATCAAGTTCCTCTAGCCATATCTAGCGGATGTGTGACGTGTGGTTGTGGCATATTTTGTCAACTCTTGATAAGTGGGCTCGGTATTCATGACGCTTGTAACATTAACGTGTTAAAAATTCAAACTTGAATAAATAACGATTTTAATAGAATTCATGCACAAATAATAAATGCAAACTAGGATAAGTTAATGAATAGTATGTACACTCTGGGCTGATTCTCAGGCTCTTGACGGACCAAGTGAACTGTGACACTTCAGGAAAACCTTCACTCGTAAGTCTCTCTTGTGCGTTATAACAGCAACGATGTTTATTAACGTCTTATAAATATCATATAAATTTCATATCGTCGCATCATGACATTTCAAATGTGAGGCAAATCTTTCCAGTCATTGTCACTGCCCTGGGTTTTTTTTGGGGGGGGGGGGGGTGGCTAGGGAAATCCTCTCATATTGGATATGAAAGGATTCCCTCCAATATGAGGGAATCCACATATATGGCGGTGTTAGGGAAATAGGGCCTCGGGACAGGTACTGGAATCTGGCTTGTTTATTCAACGCCATATTTTACCCAAAACATGGTATGTTAGAATTGTTTTAATATAAAAATACCGTTTGCTATTGGGTGGACATGAGAGACTGGAGTGAAGTGATGCCAACATTCGAACCAAAGTCGAATGTTGGATACCGTGTTGGATACAAAGTTGAATACCACCCGCGATAACCACATCAAGTCTAATTGTATTACATTCGTGATACATAGTAATATAGGCTGAGGGAGCATTCTGTATATCACGCAATCTGCACCTCTTATATTTATATAATAGCATACTAAATCCCTGTCCCTACCAATTAATTTACCCTCAAGCCATGCTAAGATGCAGGACGAAAAACTGCAATAATATTTTTCCTTGAATGGCTACTATCAGAAATGTGGCGATGGGTACTAAAGTCTCTCCTACCACAGGACTGTAAGTAATTATCAAAACAAGGCACCAAGCCGAGGATTGGCTATAACATCCTGTGAGCAGTAATACATCAAGAACTTCAATAACAATAATTTCCAAGTCCAGTGAAATCTACACCATTATACCTATCAACATACTAACACGCAAGAGCCGCATAGCTATGAATAATCCCATAAAATCAGCAGACCTAGATGTTACCTACTATGACGGGTTTCTGGAATCCATAAACTAAACTGAGCTTGAACTTCTAGGAAAGATTTTCCCCGCTGGTCTTACCAGTGATTCTCTCCAACCCTGATTATCCTTTACATATCTTTCCTGCTCTGACGGTTACCTTGCTTTTTGTTTATCTAAGGGGCCTTTCCCTCTTTCCTAGTGTTCTCTTGTCATGGCCTAACCCCTCTCCCCTAGTGTTCTCTCATCACGATCTTGCCCTCTTCTCGTGCTCTTTACCTATTGCCAACTCTTCCCCACTGGCAGGACGTTAACAGTCTACCCTCTTTGATTGATTGTTGCCGCCGGATGCGGCTGGTTTATTGTGAACCCCATACTCATCTTGTGAGCGGTTGGACAAAAGTGATTACAGAGGGCACAAAAGGTCTTAATCAGACCTCGGCGGAGATATTTACATTAATAGTTTCATCTAATTTTCACTCTTTATAATGATAGTGTCAGATAGTCACAAAAAAATCATTACAATATATATAGTCGGTGGTGTGGCAGAGTTGAGTGATCCGTTGGTGAGTGGCACTCACTTCAACGGCTCCGCGGACCAGCTGAAGACCACACAGAAGACGGAGCCATTGATCTCGGAACCTCCATAAGGTAGATTGTGTGTGTGTATTCCAGGGTACTTGATTTAGCGGCAAGATAAGCATGAGGGCTATTTGTGATTAGTTTCTTTTGTGGGATATGCAAGCGTCCGGCTGTCAAAAGGTACTATTTGCGGTCTCATAATTTAAATATAAGTGGCTGTTAACTATCTGGCTGTTCTTGGAATTTAGAATCATTAGTCCTACTTCGTAAGTGTTCTAACAGTTCTACTGATACAAAGTTATTTTCACTGTCATGCAGAAGCTTGTCATATCACAAGACTGATTTCTGATATTCTCTCCTGAATGCTATGTATATTGAATTCTTTCCGCATACTGAGAGCTTTGTGGTTGATGTCAACCCTCAATTAAACATCATCCCATGGCGGTGCATTTGTCCCCTTCACTACCAGGATGCCAGGGGAGGGGGGGTCCGGCCTTCCCGAGGGGAGGCGGTGTGGCCCCGACCTTCCCGAGGGAGGCGGTGTGGCCCCGACCTTCCCGAGGGGAGGCGTTGTGGCCCCGACCTTCCCGAGGGGAGGCGTTGTGGCCCCGATCTTCCCGAGGGGAGGCGTTGTGGCCCCGACCTTCCCGAGGGGAGGCAGTGTGGCCCCGACCTTCCCGAGGGGAGGCGGTGTGGCCCCGACCTTCCCGAGAAGAGGCGTTGTGGCCCCGACCTTCCCGAGGGGGAGGCGGTGTGGCCCCAACCTTCCCCAGGGGAGGCGGTGTGGCCCCGACCTTCCCCAGGGGAGGCGGTGTGGCCCCGACCTTTCCCAGGGGAGGCGGTGTGGCCCCGACCTTCCCCAGGGAGGCGGTGTGGCCTCGACCTTCCCGAGAAGAGGCGTTGTGGCCCCCGACCTTCCCGAGGGGAGGCGGTGTGGCCCCTGACCTTCCCGAGGGGAGGCGGTGTGGCCCCCGACCTTCCCGAGGGGGAGGCGGTGTGGCCCCGACCTTCCCGAGGGGAGGCGGTGTGGCCCCCGACCTTCCCGAGGGGAGGCGGTGTGGCCCCGACCTTCCCGAGGGAGACGGTGTGACCCCGACCTTCCCGAGGGGAGGCGGTGTGGCCCCCGACCTTCCCGAGGGGGAGGCGGTGTGACCCCCGACCTTCCCGAGGGGAGGCGGTGTGGCCCCGACCTTCCCGAGGGAAGACGGTGTGACCCAGACCTTCCCGAGGGGAGGCGGTGTGGCCCCCGACCTTCCCGAGGGGGAGGTGTCTGGCTTTTCCGCTGGCCGGACCTTTAATAACAGCCCTCGACCCTTGCCTGCCCACATTCTCCAGGCGACCAGTATATAAAAACTTGTCTATTGCCATATGACTCATACCACAATATTATATTATTCATGTATCTATGGTAATTACCTTCCTTAATTATTGTAGGCCTATGCAATCGAAATGCAGCCTACATTTAAAGAATAAAAGTACTTTCCTCAAGAAATTAATTTTTTTTGGAGTAATTGCGTAGAAGTGCCATTACCGTATACTTACTTGTCGTACAAATGTTAAACAATGAAATTCGTGTAAACTTAACTAAAAAAATGGATGCTTACCCTACATTTGGGTTGGTGTTTTAGGGATTCTTGGACCACAAACATGTTCCCCGCGCCACTGTTGGAGACACACTGACACTGTGTCCACTGCTCCCCGCACTATGCTTATTCTGGGGGGGGGACTCAATACGCTCCACGACCATGGACATTCACCGATAATGGCTCACAAAAGTACCTTATTGGTCTATTTATAACATATTATCCTCACTCATCGGGATGTTATAATAATATTTATTATACAGTAGAGGATACTTTGTTCCACGAGTGAATTAGGTCGTGTATTGAAGGATTTCTCGTAGACTACGCTCAGTTCTGGGTCGAGTATGCTCGGCGCGGGGCCCCTCACTAGAGCGACCTTGCAGAGTGCGACATCTTACATTTTCGGCGACCGTTTGCATACCGCATAATATGGATAATTTATTATGCTACTTTAATTACCGACGTCAGCGCATCCTTGTAATTTAAACGTACATCAAATTTCCACTTAGTTACACAGGAGAGGACATGTGTGAGGAGAGTACTTGAAGGAGTGTTGGAGGCCGAAGCTGTGGTCGTGGCAGGCAACCCTCACCAGCTCACACACATGACCCAGCAACACATGCCAGGCTCACAAACTCATCCCCTCCCCCCCCTCCCATGTATGCCTTTATAGTCCGAGCAGTTTTGCGCAATATGTCTTTTTAACTAACTACAGTAGCTCATCAAGCTTGTAACTTGCTTAGCTAAATGAATTGTGAGGTTGAGTCCCTGAGCCCATTATGTCTCTCCTAACCCTTTCCACTACCGCCCACAAAATGGGTATGGGGTGCATAATAATGAACTAAAACTATTTAACGCCAATATATAAGTAAATCTATATATACAAGCTGGTTTAGCGCCAATATATAAGTAAATCTATATATACAAGCTAGTTTAAGCGCAGACAAGTCACAACTGAAAGCTCCCAGGTTCGATTCCTGCGAGAGTTAGCATGGGAATGTTTCATTTCACCCGATGCCTCTGTTCACCTAACAATAAATAGGCATACCTGGGAGTTATGCAACCGTGGGATGCATTCTGGGAGAAAAATCAGTCCTTAAATTGACCGTGGTAAACCCCCATCCCCACCATAAAGTGTCTGGTCTCATAGTTTGGACACACTTTGTACTGTATCTTAAATACAATTATAATAAAACCAGAAAAGCAAAAACTTTGCCACCAATTACTTTTTTTTTGTTGCACAGAAAAGGAACTATCACAAAATAAAAATCATGCTAATTCTATGTATCCTCTTAATTCATATATGGGGTGGGAGGGGCATTTTTTCCCCATTTCACACATGGGGTCGTAAAAGCATTCCTACCCTATTTCGTACATGGAATGGGAGAGGCATCTTTGCTCTATTTCACACATGGGATGGGGGGAAGTAATTGCTCAGAGATGATAGAGGGTTACAGATATCAATGACTTTATTTTGTAAATTTACAATCAAAATGTAAATAAACTAATCCCAAAATTTTAACTAATGTACAATTGTAATCTAATGTTTGTAGCAAAACAAACTCTACTAATATGAAACTAATTGCTAAATATGATTACTTAGTACCAATGGCTTAACAGGATGCAGAATTCAGCCATATGGTTCTGCCACTAGTTAACATAATTACTAGGCACTAACTAGTAAGTGGCACCCTTTTCTTTGTATTAGCATTGGAATGATAAGACTGTCAACAGTTTTCTTGTATTTCCCAAAATTAACTATATATTTAGTACACATTAAATCTTCCATATGGTAAATTGATCCCAAAGATGACAAATTTCTACATTTGGCATTTACTCCTCAGTACCTCTTTATATTAAGACATAATCCTCGTAAGTAATTACAGTATTCAGTTGTCAACTTCAATTATATTCATTTGTGATTTCTTACTTTTATTTTTAACTAAACTACTCATCCTTGTTCAAGCAACCCTAAGACCAATCAGAAGATCTGGGGCAAGATTCACGAAGCAGTTACGCATGTATTTAGGAATGTGTACATCTTTCCTCAATCTTTGACAGCTTCGGTTACATTTATTCAACTGTTTACAAGCATGAAAACTTCCCAATCAACTGTTGTTATTGTTATAAACAGCCTCCTGATGCTTTGGAGTTATTAACTGTTCAATAATTGTAAACAAAGCCGCCAAAGATCGAGAAAAGATGTGCAGGTTCATAACTGCTTCGTGAATCTGGCCCCTGGTTTTTAAGAAGACACCTGCTTCACCTTAAGAGGTAAGCTACACCAACATCAAGAAACAGTACTTAAGCATTGCAAAAGCTGCTATGGTTTACATTAAATGCACCACAAATATTTTTTGTAATAACACACTGCTCTAAAGTGTATGAAACCGGCATATATATACAGTACTTATATATCAAAACATGCTGAAAGTTTTAACTCATACTAGGTTCCTACAAAGCTAGTCAAAATAGCTCTAAAAATCTTGTGGAGTGTCTATATACAGTACTGTATTTAAAAATAAATGTAATTTTTATAAGCCTGATTTCAGCTACTTTATGCCTTTTGCTAAATCATAAGAGGTTCTTGCCCACACAATGACAAAGGATAGCAAATTTGATATCACTTTTGATTTTCTTAATTGTATTACAGTAATCTGATTATTTATATTTCTGGCAATATCCATTACATTCGGGTACTATCCAACAAGTAACATTTATCAAATGTTGCACATGTCCCTACCACTCCTTATGGCTGCTAGCTTATGAATCCATGTTAATATAACATCATCTATTTTTTCGGAGGAACAAAGTGCAAAGGAAAATGCAGCATAAACGAAAAACTGAATAACCCCCACAATAATGAAACTAAAAATACATATAACATTATATTAATGTCTACTTTTCAATTCCTAGCTTAGAGAGAATTTGCATTTACAGTTTTTTCATTCTTTTTTCTTTTTACCACTCTTATTGTTTTTTCTGTTTGGGTTGTTTTTAACTCTCTTTGTTTTGGCAGACACGTATGGAAAATTGTGTGGCTTTGTTTTTCTTCTCTTCTTACCTTGGCCATTTTCCATATTATAAACATTTCTTGCATCTAAACTGCTACTTTCTTGTTTTTCATCTTTCTGATATGGTTGATCCATATCTCCTCCAACATCAATAAATATATTATTCAAGTCCATAGATGTGAGGGAACTAGAAGCAGCTCCTTTTTTCTCCAATTGTTTTGACTTCTTTTTAGATAATTTAGCAGGTTTGCTATCAAGCTGCAATTTCTCTTCTTGAACAAAGACATCCACTTTAGTAGGCTCAAGGCTGATAAAACCTGCCCCACACCCCATAGCATCAACATTCTTTTCTTTTCTTTCCCCTGGAATGAATGCTCGTTTATTTTTACAAGATCGTTTCAAATGATATGACTGAATTTGCCCGTGTGTTAAGGAATAGTTGGATGTACAAGTTTTATTTTCCTTATTATCTTCTGTAACAGTAACTGCTGTGCTACACTCCATCTCCTCCTCAAAACCTTCATCCACACCCTCTTCCATGTCAACAGCTTCGCACATCTTGGTAAACAATGCATAAAATCTATTATTGTCGTCCTTGACAGTTGGTTTTAGTCCAAGCACCATGCATGCACAACGCAATGCAAGGGTCTCTTCGTCTTTTAGCAAGCTATCAAGGTCATCTAATGGAATTAGAGGAATACACTTATTTGCACAACCAGGAAGAAATGCTTTCACTAGGAATGGGGGCTCAACATTCTTCTTAACCAAGACCCCAGCTAAACAGTCTTTCTCTAGAGCTCTCATTACAGAATTATAGCCAAAAATCAAATGAGACAACAATTCTTCATTCTCTCTGTTCCTATTTACAACAGCAGAATCTAAACTGTCTAGAAACTTTTTCTGATATTCTTTCAGAAAAGCTGTTCTATCTGCACCCTTAAATTTTCTCACTTCCTTCCAAGGAGGCTTGCATCTGAGTGTCTTTACTCCAGAGCAAGTCTTTTGTAGAAGTACTTTAATTTCTTCTTTGTGTTCTGTGCTTATAACAGGCCAGTCTAGGGCAAATGGGCTTTCTAGTGTGTTTTTTACAACATTTCTCTTGGGCTTCTGGGCACCCTTGATTGTTTTCTGTTGTTCAGCTTTAGACAGGGTTTTGGCTTGTTTACCCTGAGTTGCCATGATATGCAAATGAGCAAAATGTTCATATATGAAATAAAGCAAAATACAAAATAAGTATAGATAATAGTTTTAACTTCTAACACTTAAACCAAGTAGAATTAATTTCAGGCAGATGAGAATTTAGATATTAAAATAAATAAATTTATCCTACCAATGCTTACATTCAAAAGCTCAATTATCAATGTCAATAATTCCAAAGAAGGCAAGCATCGTGGATGTGTAGTGAGGCAAGTACACATATGAAGAGTAAGTAATGAGACCAAGAATTGACAAGAAGAAGGCATTCATGGCCAGCTTCTCCTTGGGTTCGAGCATATATATTGCCGTGTTGAGCTCATACTGACGGTACATGTGTGATGCAAACTTCCGAATAGATTGAAACATTTTGATTTCTAGGTTGTCTACTAATATACAAAAAACTACTATTTTTATGTTCACTCAGTTTATGAAATGTTAACCCTATTTAGAAAAATAGATAAGCCATCACATAAGGATATAAAAGTAGAGACTATATCAGTATATATAAACACATATACAGAATATAGAGACTGTAAAGTATTAATTACTCTTTAGACTTGTCACTTAATGGATTTTCTTCAATTTTTGGAATATCGATCTTTAGTTTCTTAAGTGCTGCTTTTACGCAGTGCTGGTACTGCTTGTATACGGGCTCGCAGGTTGTATCATCTGTTTGTCCATTCAAGAACTTTTCACTATACCACTGATTGAAGCAAGAATCATACATAGACTTAAGTTCCTGACAATCCTTGCTCACACTATTCATTAAGCTAACTTGAAAAATACAAGACCAACTTAGAGTTCTGACACGACAGAGATGACACACACAACGCCAACAGGCAAAAAAAGCATTAATTTTAAAATTAATTATAGATCACTTCTCTGCCATATTAATTTAAATTAAAATACAAGGATATCAATATTGTGTTAACTCTATGTGGCCTTGTTCTTCCTGCTTAAATCTCCCACCTTCCTCTGTTTTGCAAGGATGTAAACAGAAGCTCCAATTTCTCCAAGAACAGCCCCAATACTGCACGTTAATGGCCACACCTGTAGACAAGGAAAGTTTTTAAGCCAAAATTATATTTAGGAAATTACACCTAAAATGGTGTAAGAGCTCTTCTGAGTTGAGTGCCATATTTTATCAAAGGAAAGATGTAGAAATACTTCCCAGTCAAGTTCCTGCTCAACTGATATATTGTATATGCTCCCAGACATCTCATATAAGGATGTATTACCAGACACAACCCATCTAAAACATTCTCTGTAATGTTTGTTAAGCATTTTATGGAATTTTTTACAGTATCTATTTTTAAACAAAAAATTTGAGTTAAGGAAAACTCAAATCATTTTTATACTGTAAAATAAAATGTAATATAATTAACAAAATTAATTGGGTGCATAAAACAAAA
>WNGS01072847.1:7172205-7187819 GCA_020271785.1 Procambarus virginalis
GGAATTTGTACACCAGTTGATTGACAGTTGAGAGGCGGGACCAAAGAGCCAAAGCTCAACCCCCGCAAGCACAAATAGGTGAGTACAAATAGGTGAGTACACACACACACACACACACACACACACACACACCTGCCGCATGTGAACATATTTATCTGAAGATAACTGGACAAATAAAGAATACAAAAATGCCACACACTTCTGCAGAGATAATATGATCTTGATAAAAATATATACATATTTAATGTAGAGAACTGCCATATAATGGAGCCTAAGGAGGAGAATAAGACTAGAGGGAGTATGCAGGTTGGGCAAACATTCTGAATACATTCCAGAAATAATGATCTAGGAATGACTAGCCTAAATAATAACCCCAAAAACTAATTCACAAAACAATCATTTAGTTGTTATGTCATGCTAGCCCACCTTAGTTTGGAATTTGTTGTATATAGACGAAAACTTCCTAAAATGTTTATTTGTAAGATTATCAGATGTATTCGTTCTTACAACACAGCAGCCCTCAATACATATCAGTAAGAACAAGTGGCTCTTATTGATATATACAACACACACACACACACACGTGCCGTTGATTACTCCTTGACAGGTGTATCATTTGCCTCTACAGTAGCTATTACCTGGAGAGGGTTCCGAGAGTTCTCCTACTTCCCAAGCGCGGCCTGGGGGCAGGCTCGACTTGTGATAACCTAGTCCAACCGGGGGAATGGGGGGTGAAAAGGGGGGAAGGGGTGAAAGGGTGGGAAGAGGGGAAGATACCCGGATGCAGCCAGGTACCCTTTCGAGTTTTCTCTAAATGAGCTAAAGTTGCGCTCAATAATTCTCATGTATTACTGACGAGAGAAGTATAGTTGTTGAACAAATCCACAAACCCTTGTGGATTTGTTCATTTAATGCATCACGTTAGTGTGATCTCTGTGTGTGAAGTATTGTTGTTGATTCTGCATAACCAGTGATTTCAGAACACTGTATTAACTTGACAGTGGTACTGAGAGAACACAAATTTCTTTGGCCGATCGAGTTAGGAACGTCTGTCCCTTACAAGATCCACCACTCGAATGGTACTCCAAGAGATAGCGGGCATTGCCCCATTTCCAAAGTGCTATGGACGTTTTTGAGGTTCAGTCAGAAACATGCACAAAGTGTGTTTGTTTATATTGGGTAAAAAAGCACTAATATTCGACTGAGATTTGCCACAGGTACGTGGACAAGGGGATAAGCTTGCAACGACCTACACGGACCCAGACTACCTCTGCTTCCTCTTACTCTTTCCAGGCTTCTCAAAAACGATTTTCATTTAAGCTTTATTAATTCCACGGGTTGACTTGTCAAGCAGCACAAGATATGGTATGCAGATGAAGTCACAATAACGTGGCTGAAAAATATTGACCAAACCACACACTAGAAATTGTAGAGACGACGACGTTTCGGTTCATGCTGGACCATCGACTTGATAATGGTCAAGGATGGACCGAAACGTCGTCGTTTCTTCAATTTCTAGTGTGTGTGGGTTGGTCAACAAGATATGGTATCATTGCTGCTAGTAACAGAAATATCTATTCAATATCCAACAGGCCAGATTCAACTCTTATCTATGAGGAAGATGTCCTTGATCACGAAACTTTACATACTCATTACATGTGATAAACGGTGGTGAAAAACTCCTATTTGAACCTGAGAAAATTCCCAATTTACTTTACCCCCCTTTCCAATAACTCCGACCTCACAGACTTACCTCATGACCTCCCAGAGGGTCTCGTGCCGTATGGCACCATCCAAATGGACATGCAGCTGTACCTGCACAGAATAAAATATGATGTTAGAGTAAAATTTGTATAAAGCTGGAGTGATAATCATTCATAAATGTAAAACATGATTTAAAACCATTTAGAATTTACCTCACATAATATTTAAAAAATATATGTAATTGCAGCAATGATACTGGTGAACGGGTAAATTGGAATGTTAAAAGACACAGACACGGTAGACTGTTACATGTGGAAGAGATTAAATTAGTGGGATAGAATGCACTGAAAGCCTAATGTGTGGCGACGATTAAAACGGTGGTAATGCGAAGATGATTAGATTTGATGAAGTGAGAAGAATGAAAGATCGTATGCTAGCTGATATGTCGATGGAAGAGGCGAGTACATCAAGAAAAAGCTGCAATGCGGGAAAGCTGCAGGTGTTTACTAAATGTAGTGGAGAAAAGGAATAGAGTGGGTGTTGAGAACTTGTCATTCATGCAACAGTCGTGCTGTCACGGGACTAGAAAAAATGGCTGTGATTGTATCACCATATGCGGATAGGCTAAAATAGGAAGGAAAATTTAGCAAGTAAAAGACTTATAGAGGCATATTACTTTACTAAGTGCTGGAAGCAGCATGGCAGGACTGCAACCCGAGGTATTGAGGGAAGCCTGCAAGAAGGTGGGCGGACGCGATGTGTGTGTGAGGAAGTGGGTAGTGTGAACAACACGCTCGATAAGGTAAGGGGACAAGACTGGGTGGAAGCCGAGAATAAATATTTGTATACACTGTATATGACAATTCACGGGGAGCACTGTACACCTGGTGTTATTAAACAGTGTGTTGTTGCGTCATACGACTGCTGAAGAATAGTGGGGCTTATTATTCCCCGTGTCACATAGTATGAACGATCAAACTACTCTTTATTAAATATCTATACCTTTTAGGCTCCTATTTAATTTTTCTTCCAAGTAAAGCCTCCTCATAACCATGCATGTAGGAAAGAATGATAATGCATGTATATTGTATAATATTTTATAATAGTTTTAGATATTAATGTTTCTCCTGCACGAAACGCATTGCGTAATAGTGGCTTTAGGCATTGTATGTACTAGCTCTATCTGTAAATCGATCAATTTATGTAAAATCACTTGTATGTATGTACCTTACCTGAATAAACATATTTATTTATTTATTTATATTTATTTATTTATTTATTTATAAAGAAGTGAAGAACAAAACTAAACGTGGTGTAGGGAACCACAATGATAACCGTTATCTGCCTATCTGAACCACAGCGTAAACCAATATCTCCTATCTGAACCACAGCGATAACCAATATCTGCTTATCTCTTGATAACATACAAATCAAGAGGCAAGGTCGAGAAGCCCCATGTTATAAAACAACACTCGACAACAGATTGTCTAATATATATACTGTTGTACCACGGTGGGTACAGGAGTACAGAACTTGACTCGTGTTAGCAGGCTCCTATCTACAGCTCATCTTAAGCCTTGTCCTACTAGCTTTCCTTGCAACATAATCCACAGTCTTATGTTTAAAATCAGGTCCCTAATTACTGCTTAGTGAATAGAGGCGACCAGTTGAAGAACGGTGACCCAGAGATCTTCCCTGCCCAGGGCTCATTGCTGTTCCACTATGGTAATTAACACGTATAATTGGCGAATCTCTTAATACAAATGTAATATAGAATGAGTTTCCAAACTCTCACATCGCGTATTTCTTCCTGATCAATCCGCTAGTCGCGCAACCGTTTCAACATCTCCCAGCTAGTTGTGTACCATGTCCACATCTCCCTTTCCATACCCACCAGCTAATAGTGTACCCTAAGCTAGTACAGTCGACTGGTTCTGAATTTTAACCATATAATGTCCCCTAACATTTAAAACATTTATGTACCTGAACTATTTTTGGTAAAATATATATCCAAATTATTGCACACATTAACACATCGTAGAACTATGTATAAGAAGTATTTAATATAATGCTACTATAATACTATATAAACTATATAATAGTATATAGATTAAATTGCCGAGTAAAAGTGCTACACATCTTTATTGAGAATGGTTGTCTGGAATGACGGTGGCATGATGTTTGTCTGGAGTGTCAGGCGCCATGGAAGCCTAGGTCACTTTCTACATAAAGGCAATGGCGACATTGTTTTTTAATTGCAGTGAACGATGGTAAGCTTTCATTCAGGTAGGTGGCAGCAAACTATCAAATCCAACAGCTTAATCTGACAACAGGTAAGTAGTGGGAACTATCAAAACAGCCTGACAACTGGGGAAACATCTATGCTTGAACTATGAGATTTTAGTCTTGAGGGCACCATCAGTTGTGAGTGTCCATGTGGGTTTCTTGTTCTCTTATTGACAAGTCTTGAAACACGGGAACTACAGAGTGATCGTGAAAAATATGCTAACCTTCCTGTTTAAGTTTCTCGTTGAAGTAAAGTATCAAGACAAGGTTTTGCCAATTAATTAGGTTGCTGCTTGATGTCATCTCGTACAGTGCCTTGTAACTATTAGTTCATTCATTGTCAGATATTCATGCATGGTTTGAAGTCTTGGTCTTGTTCACACAAATGCAGTCTTGGTTTTGTTCACACATCTTCGACATAGATTGTTACACTCAGCTTTTCAAGTCCTAATTACGCTCATTCAGGTGAAAAAATATATCAGCCTAGTAACCCAGCAGTACGAGTTATACAGACAGAAATGAGAATAGGTGGTCTATCAAGCACCGAACCAGGAATGGAATTAAAAAAAACACTTTCATCCCCCCCCCCCGCCTCGTAGTAGCCATTAACTAGTGTGTAACCCACTTCCTGTCTCGCTAAACAGACCGAAAAAGATTCTGTAATTTAAGTCACCACTTATCAAGCTGAGCATCTCTACAACTGTGTCCAGCACCTCCAAGTTGGTGCTGTCTACAACTTGTCCAGCACAACTTCTGGCAGCGAGTGGATTCCTGTATATACTTCAATATATTCCCTTTCAGCACACTTCTACTCGTTACTGACTGTTCCATTTGGTGCAGATGCAAAACAGCGGGAAACACTCCCGCGCTGTTGTTCTCTTAGGCAGCTATTGCAATACATATTTTCCGCTTGCATCGCACTTTCATGCATGTCCCGCGCCCACGCCACAAACAAAGCCTGCTCGCCAGCTCAGTTTTGACTGTTATAAGTTTACACTACCTGTTGATGCTGACCTGACCAAGTATAAATTGTCAGCAAAATTATTCGCACACCATGCGTCACTGTGATGGAGTGCGAAAACAAATGAATTTAGGGACAGCTCGAAAATAAATATTTGAAGAAATATGTAATATTTCATTCAGAATGATCTAATACCAGAAATTTTAGTAAAATATTCAGTTTTCTAACTGTACGTAGTAAATGTGGATGATTGTAACCTTTCCACCGCTGCTCACTGGATGGGAGGGAACGGGGTTGCCCGATAAGCAAATCAAATAATGAAACTAGCTCACCGCAAATGTAAGTTGCTTAGATTCGAGACTGTACTTGTGGGCATTCTCGAACATATTGTCTATATACATATTGAACCGTCCAAACTAGCTTATCATATCAAGCCTGTAAATTCGTTAGATAAATGAATTTTGGGGTTCAGTTTCTGAACCCATTATGTACCTCTATATCCTTTAAAGACGTCATACCAGCACCGGATGCATACACACAAGAAAATATCAGCAACATAAGCCAAGCTGACAAGCATAACAACAGCTTATAAAAACTCCAATGTGAACTCTCAATATAATACACAGAAGTTGCAGAATATGAAGTACCGGAGTTAAATAATCTTGAAGAGCAATAATACAACAACGATGGTACTCAACATGACTAATCTAGGAAGACACGTTAAGAACGCTCAACCTAACAACCTCAGAAAAAAGAACCAAGAGACTTGATCACCATATACAAAATACTAAGTGATAGAAAATGGACAGGGACAAAAATTGAGTTTGAGTTGAGGTGTTTTAAAATTGAGGGACAAGAGGACATTCAAGTTTGAAATGCAAATGACCCAGATATAATTTATAAGCTATTTCTATCCACTTTCAAGAGCCAAATACGACAATGAACTCTAGCGTCAATAGATGTAAACAATCCAGGTACAGATTGCTAGGAAAGTGGAACACACATCCCTGTATTGCTCCATACAGACGCTGATGGGTACGCACATTTTAGATATCATTAGCAATTAAGGATTAAACACTAAATATACACACGAAGTCCATTCGTCATAAACCACAGAGACACAGAGGGAGACGTTGGGAAAGAAACTGACAGAGTGGGAGGGGCACTCATGAGAAACAAACTGTGTGAACCAGTAATAGCTGAGAAATTGAGAGAAAGCTCGAAAATCACAGTAAACAGAGAAAGTTGAACACACTCTCACGTGCGCCTAGGCTACACCTCTTAACACCTGCTCTGGTCACTTGTGTACAATGACTCCCCAAGATCCAGGGCTTTGACACTGGCATACTGACTGAAGGAGTTTCTAATGCGTCTTTGTATTTCTTGACATGTTTATATATCAAGGCGTCCGAGATCGCTTTTAGTGGAAATTTTTGTGTGCAGTATAACACTCGCGTGCGTGTGTACAAATGCAAGGGAAGGGGGTAGCGGTACTGACCTAAATGCGTCTGTCGGTCACAAGAATCAGCTCCCGGGCCCCGCATTTTCAATTAATCGTCAGAAGCAACTTGCTCACCTTTCATTGAAGTATTTTCTTACACCCCCTTGCCTTGTGGCTTGGCGTTACAGCACAGGCCATATAGCTCTCCGTAGGCCACTTTATTTATGTTCCTTAGTGCTACCCCGATGTTCGTCTGTTGCTGTTATTCTGCTGATGTAGGAGTCTTTTTCCCAGTTTCGTTTCATGTCACTTACAACGTCTTTCTCCCCATTACTCTGGGTTATGTGCTCCTCTGTGTTCGAGCCGTTGGAGTCTAAACCAAGTTGCCCAATTCTCGCAACAGTAGCATTTGACAAGCCATGAACCTATGCCTTTCTAAAGGATTGAGTTCCCCTTGGAGATCTTGATTCTGTTAATTTGGTGTCATCCACGAACATCGATATGATTACTCCGTGAGATCATTAATAAAAATTATGAACAGAATGGAACATGTACAGCCCATCCTCAGCCTGTATTTGTGTCTTCTCAAATATAGATAAATATTATAATTTTATATATAGTTAGGCTTAGGGTAGGTTATGTATTTTGGTTATGTATCTATGTGCTATTCGAATATAAGCAGCGAATCACTGTTCGGGAAACGTTCGAACGCAGTTTCAAATCCTGTGAAATGTTTAACATTCATAAACAGGGGAGAGAGTTACTGGCTTGCCGAACATTTGGTCAATGTTTATGAGGATGGGCTGAATATAACATATACCCAGCCCATCCTACTGTTTAGATAGTATGTACTTATAGTGCATACTATCCATTATATATTGTCCATTATATCAATATATGTACGATGTGGACCATCGTACATATATTGATATAATGGTCAATTAGAAAGTAGAATTTGGTACTATTGAATTTGGACAAACCGATAAAGGTTTTATATTTATTTTGCTAATAAAACCTAACCTAACCATCCTAGGCCTAATACATGCTAGGGGTAGAAATAACCTAAGCTACTCTATCCCTTTGAGATGTATTTCTTTCTTGTCTCAATAAACATACTTGAACTTGAATACATGCTATCTGACGCCTAACATAATACATATACACGCTATAGTAGGAATATTTAACATTGGTTTTTAGCTTGATTTTTCCAGACTTCATAAAGTGAATAGTACCAAATTCAAATTGTCCATTACGTCAATTATGTACGATATTCCACGTAGTTAAAAAAAAAGGTACTATCTAAACTGAAGGATGGGTTGCATTTACCCTAGTGAAATGACCGTCTCACACACTAAATCAGTGATACACCTTCAACGAATGTGGCCCACCTCCAGGCAGCCCCGCTCTCTGTAGTTGCCACGTCATAAAAATGATGAACTAAACTGCCCGAGCCTTACCTAACCGCGGATCCACGAATAGAAAACGGGACATCACGTCAATTTTGCGTGCCGCTATGATTTATAGTACGTCATATTTTGCCCTTTGGTGATGTATAAGTCAAAATGCTGATGTATTATCCAACAGGACAGAGCCAGAAATGACCGACTCCTCACTGAATGTATAAATTATTCGTCCAACTCAGGCTCCACAAAGAGTACACATTGTGAATGTGAGGTACTTGTAAAAACACAGGGGCCAGATTCACGAAAGTACTTACGCAAGCACTTACGAACGTGTACATCTTTCCTCAATCTTTGACGGCTTTGGTTACATTTATTAAACAGTTTACAAACATGAAAACTTCTCATTTAACTGTTGTTATTGTTATGGACATCCTCCTGGTGCTTCGGAGCTCATTAACTGTTTAATAATTGGAAACAAAGCCGCCAAAGATTGAAAAAAGATGTACAGGTTCGTAAGTGCTTGTGTAAGTGCTTTCGTGAATCTGGCCCCAGGTTCTTACACATGGACAACAGTCTATATTTTGTACTGTTAAAAATTCGGATAAAAACTCTTTTGGGGGAACGCAAGAGCCAAACTTGTCCCAGGCCTAATTTAATCTACCTTAAGCTTGATTTAGGCTACATAAGCATTATTTGATCTGCGATGTTTGGTTAAGCCTAGGACAGGTTAGGTTATCATCATTGTGTTTAGTTCCAATAGTTATCATTGATGTTCAACGGAGGAACATGTGAATCGTCGTCAGTGCGTAACAGTCCAGATTTTGTAGTGTCAATACCTCTCAGTTACTGTGTACCGTGTTATTCGAGGAGTCAGGAGGTCGGTTAGACTTAGGGGTCTAGATTGGGTGGACAAACACACACTTTGAAATTTAGAAGACCAGAACTAGGGACGGGGAAGTGGACATGGCTGCAAGCTGAACTCAGATAAAGTAGATGAAAGTTAGACAAAAACTATAATATAATATAAACTATAATATTGGGGTTCATCGTACACACTTACAATGAAGCCAGCTATACCAGTCGACCGAACGTTAAGAGGCGGGTCCAGGAACTACAGTTCTAACTAGGCCAAGACAGCTTGGCGAGTGTACACGGTAGCTTTGTCACGTGCATCCCAAAATACCACCACTAACAATAACAGAACAACACATTTAGACACTGTCAATATGAACAATTTAGGAGAAAGTACCGTGCAAATCTTATGACGTCATTTGTTTACTATACAACATACCAAGACCACGTGATAAGTCATTACTGTTAATGTTTTGAACAGGACATATCTTTACAATTGTCAATTTGTTTTGTATTAAGTCGAGGCCTACGATATAATTAGTATTACAGATGTGTTTGGCAAACCCAGCGCGCTAGAGTGCATGCGCGATATGTATTTAAAACAGATGGAGTTAGAGGGAGAGAGGGAGGGAGCGGGCACCAGCACGCAGGTATCATCTTGGCACTACACCCTCCCATTATCTGTCAGGGTCACGCCTCATATTTAGTCATCAAGTTATTGCACAAATATCAAAGAACATACGTATTTTGATGTTAGTTTTTGCGAGTATATAGCTACTGAATTACGTGTTAAAGGTGGCGGTTACGCTTCTGCTGCATCGCCGTGCCCCTCACTGGCGTGCCAGGGATTTTAATGCCGTGCCCCCACTGGCGTGCCAGGGATTTTAATGCCGTGCCCCCACTGGCGTGCCAGGGATTTTAATGCCGTGCCCCCACTGGCGTGCCAGGGATTTTAATGCCGTGCCCCCCACTGGCGTGCCAGGGATTTTAATGTCGTGCCCCCACTGGCGTGCCAGGGCCTTTAATGCCGTGTCCCCACTGGCGTGCCAGGGATTTTAATGTCGTGCCCCCCACTGGCGTGCCAGGGATTTTAATGCCGTGCCCTCACAGGCGTGCCAGGGATTTTAATGTCGTGCTCCCACTGGCGTGCCAGGTATTTTAATGTCGTGCCCCCACTGGCGTGCCAGGGATTTTAATGCCGTGCCCCCACTGGCGTGCCAGGGATTTTAATGCCGTGCCAGTGCCTTTGATGCCGTGCCCACCATGGACGTGCCAGTGCCTCTGCTGCTGTGCCAGGGATTCTAATGCGAGTATAAATGCGCGCGTAGACTATGCTACCGTCGCCCACATGCGTGAGTATCCATGTCCAATGTGTGCACACCCCCTGTACACGGTGCTGGGTATCCATGACCTGTACACGGTGCTGGGTATCCATGACCTGTACACGGTGCTGGGTATCCATGACCTGTACACGGTGCTGGGTATCCATGCCCGCTCCGTCTACATGCTGTAGGCTTCCCGGGTCGTATCTCACCGCCTAGGCACCCATTTCGAACTGTTTGTTGATTATATCTGCAACTGTTTCCCCTGTCATGTTTACATTTAATATTGTGAATCGAGTTAGATGAAGTGATTCAAGCTAACCCTTTACATTTATTTACAACAGATATGCTGAGGTACTTTGACTCATCGGCTCGTAATATACACACGTACCCCTCGGTCTCCACTGGCTCACTTTGAATGCAGCTGCTTTGTGTATTGGATCAACTAACCTTAGAATGTTGTGTCGTCGTTATGTCTACCACGCTGAGCTCTCCTCCAATGTGGCGAACTCCAGATCCCTCAGTTTTCCCTCGTAGCGTATTTCCTTCAATGTAGGAACGAGCTTTGTTGAATCTTTTCTTGCTTTGTGCTTTTCAGGTGTGGATTACACGCTGGCCCCATTCTTAATGAGTCTCACACAAGGCATGAAGGTGTAAAACATTCGGAAAGGCTGTGTGTCCAAATTCCTGAAAACACGCTCATTGGAGGCTGCATCAGCCAACATTAAAACTATTCAACTTTTCCTGAGGTCATTAACGTATTAATAACATAATGGTCACTAACACCGACCCTTGTGGTACTCCACTCATTGTAACCCTTAACTGCTGAGAGATACACCCTTCATCTACCTTAGGTCTTCCAGATAAAACAAGTCTTTCTTCTGTATGCACCCATGTAAAAGCACCTGGATTGTACCTGGATGGGGTTCCAGGAGTTCTACTCTCTAAGCCCGGCCCGGGGCTAGGCTTGTGAGTTTGGTCCAACAGGCTCTTGCTTGGAGCGGCCCGCAGGCCCACTACAGCCCGGTTAGTCCGGCGTTTCTTGAAGAAAATTATCTTGTTTTCCCTTGACGACGTCCACATGCGAAGAAGCAGCTTGTGAAATATAGTTCATATATCCCTGTTCATGTACGTTGAGCATTTGTATCCGCATGTATGAATGTACGCGAGTTCACCCCCCCCCCCCCAACACATACACAAACACCCGCCACACACACCACATGCAAGATTCTCGGAGGAATTGATGGAATAGATAAAGACAGTTTATTTAACATGGGTGGAAACTGAGTGTCCAAATGAGCCAGAGACATTAGAAAGAACTTTTTTTTAGTCAGAGTAGTTAAAAAATGGAATGAACTAGGCAGTGATGTGGTGGAGGCTGACTCCATACAGTTTGAAATGTAAAGTAAGAGTTCAATAGGCTCAGGAATCTGTACACCAATTGACTGACGGTTGAAAGGCGGGACCAAAAATCCGATGCCCCCCCCCCTCACCCCTCCCACCACAAGTATAATTAGGTGAGTACACTCACACGCGCCATATGTAAACAATTAAATCTTGCGCTAGATCTAAGTCATAAAATTTACCAGACACCGACCGCCCGGCGACCCAGACCACCCCGCCAACACGCCTTGTCCTCTCATCTTAGAACCCGTCCTCCTAATAGAGCGTCATATTTTGACGTACACTCTACCTAAGGCCAAAAATCGTCGTACTAGAAAACGGTAGCGGCTCGCGAAATTGACGTACTGTCCCGTTTTCTGTTTTAGGTCCTCTGGTAGGTTAGTATAAGGGTACTTTAGTACGACTGTTTCTTGACGTTGGGAAACCTTAGGAGGACGGGCTGATTGTCTCGCGGGGATAAACACAACATTGAAATGTAATAACTTGTCTTGCATATTTCCCAAACTACTTTTGTTTTTACTGACCATTCTAGTCTCAGGCTGTACGTTCTTAGATGGCAAAACATATATATATATATATATATATATATATATATATATATATATATATATATATATATATATATATATATATATATATATATATATAATATTTATCAGAGATTGTAAAATGCAAGCTATGACATTTATTTTGCACCGGTAAAGAAAGTAAGTCGGAATTCCGATGGTATTTACAAACATTATTCTTTCACCCTCAAGATGCTACTACTAAACGTAAACAGAGACCATTTACAAACATGTATTTTAGACTGATCAAGTCGAGAGATATGCAGCCACTAAACAAATTATCAAATTAGTTCAGTTTTGCATTATGTACGCCATAGGCTTTCCTATCTGTGAACGGTGGCGAAAAGGTTACAGAAGCACATAATGGCCTCGGGAACTGAACCCCAATATTAGTTTAGGTAAGCAAGTTACAATATTGATGAGTTTGCCAGCAATATAACATATACACCAAACGTGTCTGTACTGTTTTAGTTTAAGCTCATTTAGTAGAAAGCCTCTGCGGAGCGAGGCACACCAAGGACATGACCATCTTATACATACGCACGCACGCAAACACAAGCCATCTTAGACTATCTTGATAGTTTGGAACCGTTGTTAACTTGGACAGACCAGTAATCAAAACACCTGGGTAATTAAGTGGATGGCGTATAGCATTGTCCCACCAATATTATTAAACAGGTGTTGCTGCCTGAGTTACTAGGCTATTTACACACGTGTTACTGTCTGAGTAACTAGGCTATATTTACACACGTGTTACTGTCTGAGTAACTAGGCTATATTTACACACGTGTTACTGCCTGAGTAACTAGGCTATTATTACACACGTGTTACTGCCTGAGTAACTAGGCTATTATTACACACGTGTTGCTGCCTGAGTAACTAGGCTATTATTACACACGTGTTGCTGCCTGAGTAACTAGGCTATTATTACACACGTGTTGCTGCCTGAGTAACTAGGCTATTATTACACACGTGTTGCTGCCTGAGTAACTAGGCTACTATTACACGGGTGTTGCTGCCTGCGTTACACGGGTGCTCGTGGATCAGCGGCTACGAGGGAGTAAGATCCATGTCTTTATGTCCCGTCTCCGAGCCGTTTGTGCGTGGCGCGCTAATCGTCTCACTCAACATTAAGAAAATATATAATGAAAACGCTAAAGTTGTGGATGGAAGTGGCTTCAACAACCTCTTTCTTCAATGAATTCCATCTGCCGGCCACCCATACAGGGAACGAGAACTTGTCTCTGCAACTTAGCTGTTTGTGCAGCTTCCACTGATCCTACCTCATTTTAGTTTAAATAGGCAATCACTGTCCAATTCAGCTATTTCTCCTCATCATCTTGTATGCAAGGATCATATCCCCTTTGTTTCCTTTCTCTTTTAAGGTTGTGGTGGTGTGTTCTCTCAACCTGACCGCATAGCTGAGTCCTCTCAATTCCGGCACTAATCTAGTTGCAAACCTCTGTATGTATGCTGGCTATGTTACTAGGTTATCAGTATTACTCTTACGTTCATCTTTGTCAATAGGTTGTGTGAAGAGCATGTGGTGGTGGTGGTGGTGGTGGTGGTGATGAGGGGGGGGGGTCTACGAATGCACAGGGGAGTGTGTGTGTGGGATATGGATGCATGCTCTCCCGTGCTTGCAAGGGGGGGGGTAGTTGCGCATGCACGGGAAATAAATGGATGTGTCTGGAGTATTGGCGCGACATCCACCAGCAGCCACACTAGGAAGTATAGCATGGGGGGCACTTAATGCCTATCCACTTAACATCCTTGCATAACACCCTCCTATTACACAACCCTTCCCTGCACACTCCCCTCCTCCCTTCCTCAAACCACCAACAACACTAAATCACTACCCCCACCAACTCACGAATAGCAACTCCAGCACGAATACAGTACAATATGCAGCTACAGCATGGAGTCCATACCTAGTTAAATACAGGACAATGTTAAAGAAGATTCACCGGTATGCCACCAGATTCGTCCCGGAATTAAGAGGTATGAGCTACGAGGAAAGGCTAAAGGAGCTGGAACTCACGTCCCTGGAAGACAGAAGAGTAAGGGGAGACATGATCACCACCTACAAAATTCTCAGGGGAATTGACAAGGTGGACAAAGACAAACTCTTTAACACGGGTGGAACACGAACTAGGGGACACAGGTGGAAACTTAGTACCCAGATGAGCCACAGAGACATTAGAAAGAACTTTTTCTAATCTAATTTGTTCATTAGATATGATAGAGTCCAGTAGGCTCAGGAATCTGTACACCAGTTGATTGACAGTTGAGAGGCGGGACCATTGAGCCAGAGCTTAACCCCCGCAAGCACAAATAGGTGAGTACTCACCACAATCGCCACTTCCTCTCAACACACAACAATCACCACCACCAGAAAAAGTAGACAAGCTAAAAGTCTTATCCAAGAACTGGGGTGACTTGCTTACAGTGAAAGCAGAGAGAAAAACTTGCTGTGTTGCTGAACGACGAATCGGCGGAGATATGGTAACAGCGAACAAGATATTAAGGGCAGTTGATAGGATGGGCAGTGAATTTGAATTAAACTATCAGGGGGAAAACCGCCAAGCCATTACGACTATACTGCACTTGCAAGGAATAGGATAAGGATTTGAGATGGGACGAGGGGAAAGGATGGTGCCCAACCGCTTAGATGGTCAGGGATTGAACGCCGACCTGCATGAAACAAAACCGTCGCTCTACCGTCCAACCCAAGTGGTTGGACAGGATGGGCAACGAGAAAATACTCAAAATTATAAATAAGTAGGACTACGGGAGACGCAACCTGTCCTCATTGAAGAAATACGCCACATGAATGGATTGAGAATGAGTACACAATTAGTGCTATTATCTACTCTCCATGGTTAAATTAAGGTTACTTTAGGTGAACGTTTGATTAGGTTATGTTTCATTATGTTTGGTTATATTAATATGGTATACTATTGACGATAATGTGAGATATGGAATTCGAAAACTATTTTAGTATACCCGAGAATTCCATTAAAAACTAACATTCTTCAAAGAAAACGTTTTCAGCATTTTATATTTAAACCAACTATTTATAATAGAATAAAGTTATAACATGACAATACTCTCTGTTTAGGACAAAGGTTCACTTCCCATTTTACATGTAGACTATGTAGACTATTACTGGAACCATAATATGGTTTCAGACCATCACAAATATCAAGATAACTACCCAGGTGATTTGAGGGTGGGTATGGTTCTCATGGTAATGGATTTGCTCTGAGGACGGGCTCAAAGACGAGTGGAAGCTAGAGACAGTTAACCTTGAGAGAGATCAGGGAAACATTCCCTTCAGCGTACCAGTCATAAGAGGAACATCTGGAGACCAGAGACTTTTTAAAGCAATAACACACCGTCTTCCCCAACACACCACCAGTTCACCGCTCCCCGCAACCGTCCCCTAAAACCAACCACCCACACCATTTCCCCAACATACCATAACCACAAAATCCGCCCTTCTCCCCCCCCCCCTCCACTGCAACTGCTACACGCTATAAGCCTCCCTCCCCTCCCCCAGACCCCAAGATGGTCGGGGGAAGCAGATGGCACGTGTGTGTTCAGTGACCTGGAGTTTAACACCGAGCACAGTAAACAAAGATGAGTCTGTATGCAACACTAATGCTCAGGAAG
>WNGS01072847.1:7190778-7205979 GCA_020271785.1 Procambarus virginalis
TTTAAACATATAGCACCAAAACAGTCCTCACATAAGTGGACTGCTTATGCTACATTGACTAAATGCAATAAAAATTTTAAGTTGGATAAACTAGCGTTATTCATTTACAACAATTAAAAGAAAATTTTATTGTACACAAGTACCTTTAACAGTACTGTACTAGTTGTAGATTATTATCCCCCCCTTTGAGACTAAGTATTAAGTAATCTTTTCAGTAAACAGCACTCAATAGGATGGGGGCCAAAATTTAATTAATAGAGCCAATGAAAGCTATGCTTCTATTATTGCTCTGATAAGAGGAAAAAATCATCCATTTGAGCAAATTGATAATTTAATCTAAAACCAACTGTTCTTCCACAAGGTTAGACATGAAGTAATGACATATTAATACAAGAGAAAAAATTCTATGAACCCTCAAAAGATGTAAATACGAAAAAAAAACACTAAAACAGGCATCTTGAAAGTCATAATAAGCACTAGGGCCACGTGAGTGACTCGACATTATTTCTTCCAATAATTAGCTATTGTAACTTAAATGATGAAACCTTCCTCTGTCTTTACTATCTCTTGCATAATTGCTTCAATGTTTCTCTTATAGAATTATTTTATTCACAATACTAAGTCTTCAAGTATCAATAACGAACAATTGAAAGGCCAAACTCTAGGCACATTTAATGCTTCTACAACTGAGCAATATCTTTAACAAGACAGTCAGTGACCAAAGCACTTAAACATTGTCCATGTGGCCACCCACTTTGGGAAGGAAAGGTCATGGTAAAAAAAAAAGTTGGGGTGATGTGAAATGATATTCTGTAATCAGTGGATTATCTGTGCGCAGTTCTGAGTTTCTCTTCAAGTCTTACGCTTTGCAGTGGAAACAGTACAGTCAGTCCTCTCTCTTTACCAACATCAATATAGGTATGATTTTCTCTATACTAAAAGTTTGCACTCCACAATCTACAAACCCAAGACACCTGCTTGATGGGGTTCTGGGAGTTCTTCTACTTCCCCAAGCCCGACCCGAGGCCGGGTTTGGGCAGAACACCTCCTACTGTATCTTCGACAGAGCACACATATTCAACAGTAGTGTTGTTGAGGACATCCAGGAACCTTATGCAGACTCACATATCACCAAATTTCAATTACACCAAGTCTTTCCCTAACATGTGTAATGACAGTTCAACAACAAACAATAATTTCTTCTGGGTGTATCGACCAGTTCAAGTGTTCCGATGATGGGAGAAATCCTGGAGAGTTGGACAGAATGTCAAATTAAAATTTTTGTCAGTTAGCTACCCTGATATTTCTTTGACATTACTGATTGGACTATTATTTCAGCATTGCACACACACACACTTTGATACAGTAATTGTCAATGAAAACAAGCCCATTGTCTACCTTTCTGTTGGAGGAAAATGATGTTGGCAAAGGATCCAAGTTAGTACTAATCTGATTAATTAAAATAGAGGGGTTCCTATTGTATGTAGAGTTCTGACAATGTTCAGTGATGGTGGCAAGTGGTTGTCAAGGGCAATAGTGATAAATTCCTGACTTCATTTACTAGTATGATGAGTTACCAACTTTTGATGATGATATTGTTCTCAGTTGTATTAACTGTACTTAACATTGGGTTGGCCATACACATACTATATTTATCTCACTTCAGTAAGTTGTTCCTATCGAACAGTTCCCAGATTAGGTTCCTATCGAACAGTTCCCAGATTAGGTACCTGAACTGCAACAGTAAAAGTACAAATCATTGCATTATGTACGTTACATAAACAATGCTCGAGAAAAAGATTTAGAAATATAATAAAAGTCCTTGCCAAGGTGCAACAATAGTTATTTTATATTTATTAATTCAAAAGTTATTACAGAGAACCACTTGGTTTGCAAACTTAAGTTATCTGAAAGTTCCAGTTTCACGATCGAGGTTGGGGTTTCATGGTTCCCAAACTAAGTTCGGGGAAGCAAGGAAGCGGTCTGCCAGACCTCACGCTGGCCTGGGAGAGTAATGGGTGGGAAATGGCCTAGTTTGCTAGTTCCCACTGACCATGTCAGGCACACACTCTGAGTGCCTTTCTACCCTGTGAAGTCACAGATTATAGCCCACTGTTCCCATTGTTTTTGACTTTTGTCACAAGACTGGAGTGTTCATTCTGTGACTTTTGTTGGATATATGTGCACATCTAGGAACATCCGTGCACCATGTCAGCTCCAAATGCATGCATTGTGTCAGTGAAACCCATCAACAAGCAGGATACGTAAAAGAGGAGGTCAGTGATGATCATTTGAGAGAGAAAGTTGAAAAATAAGAAGGTGGAAGGGAGTCCCGAGAAGTGTCATCTGCGCTGAATATGGCATTAAGTACTGTTTTTGATCTTAAGGCTAAACCTGTCAATTTTTACTATTTCTCTAGACGTGAAGTGATAAGGCAATATGATATAGAAAGGTAGCAAGTAAAGCAAAGTGGAAAGTTGTTAATGATGCAGTGTGGGAGTGGTTCGAACAGAAGATGTGAGCTACGAAGAAGAGCAGCAGTGAGGGGTGTTGTTTTGTTTGTAAAGATTCGCTACCTGGAACAAGAAGTTCCAGTAGCACGGTGCTATGGTAGCCGTAAGGCACTTTTTTACGAGGGGGGAGGAGGCTTCCAAGAAAGCTCGCATTGCCCCATCTGCACCTGACTCATCACATGTTGACTCCAAATGCATCAACTCTGAGGTTACCTTATCACCAATAATTCTCCACTTCAGTCAACCCAAACACCATCATACATTCACCACACAGCCTTCGTCCATGTAAACTAACTTGACTCCATCAACAATGATCATGAGACATAACAAGTGGATCAGGACCTCTTTTATTGGTGAGTTTAAAAAAAAATACTGTCACCTTTATCCTATGAACCTGTAAATTGTTTTCCCCACATTTCTCATTATTTTTTTTCCCTACATTTAAGAACATAAGAACAACAGCAACCTACAAAAGGGCCTATTGGCCCTATGAAGCAGCTCCTATTATAAACCACCCAATCCAACTCACGTTTTCTTTTTCATTTCTCCCACTAACTTTTTCATTTCCACTCACGATTTCTACGACTTTACGAACTTACAGGTAACCGATGGGTCTCATCCCGAGGCATATCGCAACGCAACGTGGTCCTCTATAACTTGGAGGCTGCTTATAACTAGAATATAATTTTAGAATACAGTAATTAGGAAAGCCTAAAATGAAATATAATTAATTTAGAGTATAATGAGATACAATGTCAACAAGGCATTTATACAAATGTACACAAAATGAAGAGCATAAAGAAAATTAACATGTCTTAAAAAAATATGTCACAACTAAGCTCATATATTAAGCAATTATTTTATCCCACTATATTTTTTTATTTTTTTTTTATTTTTTTAAGAGCGTTCTGCCCAGGTTCCAAGGTGACACTTGGTTTTGGTGGAGGTAGACACACGCGTGGCAGATGGTGAAACAGGTGCTGAAGCAGGTAGTGTGTAATCAATACTACAATAAGCTTCACGAAGTTGATCCACAAGAGCTTTCTTTTCTTCGGGTGGTAGGAATGAGTGGAGAGCCCCTTGGAAATTCTGCAAGTACATTATAATTTTGCCTTAAAAAAAGCATTATAGAATATTTAAGAGCATATACAGTATTAATTGGATTAAAAAGAAGAACACTGAATCACTTGAAGATTGACAACAGATTGAATAAGAAAGACTGGAACGAGGCCTCAATTAAATTCACCTCCAGAACACTCAATACATTTTCTCTATTACATCTTGCTATTATGTCATCAGAAATTCAAACTTCTTTGTCTGAATTCAGTGTAATTCTTGTTCATTAATAAAATTACAGCAACTGGTAATTAAATAAACTGTTTTGGCTTTGATAATTTATCAATACGTATTATATTCATGCTTTTTGTCGGGTTTTATTTTCACTACTGGCACTTTAGGCTTTGAGCCCAAGCCTATGAATGACAAACCAGCCCATTGAGATAGATTGCTTGAGGAAGGAATAAATATACACTCCATAAAGAAATTAGAATTCTGAAATGAATATATATTCAGCTTTTGTGTTTCATGATATATAAACATAAGCCATGAAAACCACTTTACCCTGAAGCCCTTCCTCTTCAGGCATCTAGACACGGCTACACGACTCCATAAGCTTTTCTTAAATTGGTAACAAGTGCATGCTTCTCAACATCAGGCAAAAAACGTGCTTAGCAGCTTCAAGATTCTGCATCAAAGCAAAGAAACATGTTAAAGTAAATGCTAATTTAGTAGTATTTGTAAAGAAAATACATGCATGGGGAGAAAAGGTGGGTGGGCATGCATGGGAAGAAGTGGGGTTTGCATGCATAGGGGAAGAAGTGGGGGTGGGCATGCATGGGGAGAAGAAGTAGGGGTGGGCATGCATGGAGAGAAGTGGGTGGCCATGCATGGGGAGAAGTGGGGGGTGGGCATGCATGGGTGCCTATCTACTATGGGGTGCCAATACTGTATGTATGCATGTGCATGCATATTCTTCCCCCTAACACTATAAGGAGTGAGGTCTAGCTCTTTAGGCACCACCACCTACCTATTAGTACCTGGTACCTTATTTTTAACTTCTAATGTTCAAGTTTATCATATTTGCTGTAGGTGTTGGATGGATGTGGCTTCCACTTCAAGTGTATTGCTCATTAACAAACTGCACAGCATTCCAATATTCCTTATATCTCAATAACACATTTGTATTCTCAATTTTAACCTGTCTTCTTTCCCTATTATCACTATTGGAAAAAGTTGTCTGTCAACCTTATTTAAAACCTCATATTCTGTATATGGTATAAACTATCATGTCTCCTCTGGAGGTGTTATGTTGAGTTCCCTTGACCTTTATTTACAATCCTAACCAGCAAATATAAGCTTATCAGGTCAGCTAACAACCTTAACGCAAAATTCTGACCTAATGCTTTACAAGATGAGAATTCCATGTCAGTGCTATCCATTATAGAACTGGTCTAATGTAGGCTGTTTATACGGCAAGAAAAAGCCATCAAGTTTTTTTTCAAGTATTTCCTTCCCCAGCCCGTCATGCCATGCTGTCTGTCCATTACAAAGTTTTTTTTTTCTCCAGGTGCTCCACCAGTCTAACTGTTTTTTCACCACTACTCTACTTTAATATTGTACAGGCTTGTGAGACCACCCTGTAGTTTTAGATTTCATGACTGTCCCTTACTTGAATATTAGCGCTACTTTCCCTTTCGCAAGCACACATCTGCACCTTCATTTCATGCTATTTGTTTAGTAAAATTATTGTTTGAACACTCATGGATCATACAATGTGATAACATTTTTCAGGCTAGTGTTTGAAATCTGAAAGGTGCCAAATGGTTATAATAGCAATGTATTGCCTAGTATCTCGGCACCTTTACAGCCACAATGGAGGGTGCATATCCTACACCACTTACCATAAGCATAATGGTGATTAATAACACACTTGCCAGGCAAACAAATACAATGGGGCCTCGACTTACGATGCTAATCCGTTCCCAGAGACAGATTGTAAGTCGAAGCGATTTTTCCATAAGAAATAAAGGGATTTGAATTAATCCGTTCCCCACCCTAAAATATTAACATACAAATGCATTTTATACTGAATACATGTTTTTTTCTAACTACAATACAGTACCTAAGTTTATCTTACCTTTATGGAGGGCTCTTGATGGCATATGGAAGATGGTGATGAGGGGGGAGGAGGAGAGTTGTTACTGTTTGGAAGGGGAGGAGTCCCCTTCCATTATCACATCAGGCAGTGATGTTTTCTCTGGGGTTCTCTCTCTCGTACATTTTGTCTGAATACCACTAGGACCTGGTTGTGGTTCAGTTGTTTGTCTCACTACAAATTTGTCAAGAGACATTTGTTTTTCCCTTCGTTTAACATTTGTCTGTAATGATGCATCACTTTAGCACCCATAATGTCCTTTTCTTAGCCAGTATGGTGGATATGTTGACTGAATTTGTTGTACTGCCTAGCCAGTCCACCAACCCGCACACCATCTTCATATTTAGAAGGATCTCTTGTTTCTGCTCTATGTCTCCTTACATGGGATCTCATATGTTGAGCCTTACACTTGACTTTCTTGGGACTCATGGCATGATATATAATAATTACTTTAATGTTCAAAATGCAAAAATCACCCAAAAGCATTTCTTATAGGCGATCGTCCTAAGCGGGCAGCTGTAGTAAACTGAGGCAGGTCGGCCGCGTGACTGGGAACCACGCGCTCGGTCGACTCAAACGTGTACCAACCAATATCGTAAGTCAACGACAACATCGGATGTCAAGTCGCATTTTCGATGAAATTTACATCGAACTCGAAATTATCGTAAGTAGGGGCAATCGTAAGTCGAGGTGCTACTGTATATGATTTATTTTCCTGTTTTTCCTTGTTTCTTACATTAATATTTATCACCTCATGAATATACTGTACCTGTATACACAGGGTGTTCATGAAACCTTTAAAGCGTTAAACAAATTTGTATTTGTATGAATAAATTTATCTTTATCTGAACTCTTGCATTCAACTGCTTTCTCATCCGAGGTCCCTGCATGTCCTTAGACATCAGAAAATATATATATATATATATATATATATATATAATATATATATATATATATATATATATATATATATATATATATATAAAATAGTGAGAAGTCCATAAAAGTTGTCCTAAACTTGTATTCAGAAAACATTTTTGATAGGAAAATCTGACAATGCTTTAAAAAAAAAATTCTTACCATGTAATTTATCAAAAGATCATTACAAAGAAACTTTAATAAATCTTCAGAAATATTACCTAATTAAAAAATATATTTTAGCAGTTGAAAAGAATTATCACTGGTGAGAGTACCAGCTCAATTTGCCCACCAGTTACGTCTTTCTAGAACTCTTCATCCTGGTGTTTATTATATATAAGGAAACAGAAGTCCCCTGCTAAACAATGGTACTTACTGCACGTGTGAAGTGTGCCTCAGTGAAACCCCAATCAGAGAGGAGCCTATATTCATCTTTCAGTTGTGTGTTAGTAATGGTCGGATCATCTGTATTTATGCTGAAGCTTGCTTCGTCCTCCGCAAACCTGACATAAGATAGGTAACCAAAGCAGAAATTTTAAGAAAAAATAATTTCACATTGTTTACAAAACCACATTAAAGAACAATATTTATCATACTATAATTTAAGATTTTCTGAAGGACGGATCTTTGCTTTGTTTATTTTTATAACAAAGCAAATCGCTTAAAAAGAAAACTAATTAACGTGTGTGTGTGTACACATACCCAATAGTATGTGTACACACACATGCACACTGCATCCTGCTGTAGTGTGAGAAGCTGTTTAGTTTATGTAGTTACAGTTGACCAGGGAAGAAATAACTACCAGTACATGGAAGATGTCTGCCTGACAACAGTGTTGAGGGATCTGACAGGGATGAACAGGGATATACAGTATGGGAAAATATTTGAATAAAAATAGGCATATATGAAGTAGGAATGGAATAAAATTGAAATTACCTCACATTGGACTCAAGACTCCTTTTTCCTCTCTTCATGGGATGTTTGCTATTTCTGTTTCTTTTCTTATTCAATTGCCTGCTTTTACAGTCAGAATTTAATTTACTGATTAGCTCTTAACACTTTCGCGGACCGATGTCGCTTGAGAGCGGCAACTATTTTTCTCTTGAATCCGCGTGACTCGCTCAAACGCCACGAGAAAAAATATTTCTATAAAATTCATTTTTTATCCGATTGACTTGGGGATAGTTTCAAAAATTGCACACAATTTGATACCAAAATAAAAGATGTAACACGAAACTTGATGTCAGAACACTTGAAAGATTATAAATACGTTTTTGGTCAAAATGTTAAAATATGTTAAAATTCTATTTGTTGTGCTACTGAAGTAGCATGTGTGTGTGTGTATTTGTGTGGTGTCCAAGTGGTTGGTACTGCTAGATTTTTACTGCATGCATTTCAGAGAGATTTTGATGGGTCAATTACAGTTCCATCAAGATCCAAGGTGTGTAGTGATTTTGGGCTTAGTCCAATATCAATAGTTACAGCCATGTTTGTGAGTGTAACAGTTGCTACAGTGGTTTGAAAGAGTATATATCTCTGGTGCAGGTATGACTTGCTTTAGATCCAATTCTCTACATTCCTCCTATTCCTTTCAATGTTTGTCTGCTCCGAATTTATTATTTGTTTTACCCAACCCATGTCTGCATCTTAAAACATGAATTATTTGTCATCTACTTGTACCTAATAATTTTAAGTACAGTATTGCCCCTTAACACGTTAATTTTCTCTTATTCTTGTTTAAGTTATGCCATCCTTAAAAGCTGTATTGTACAGGTATATCATTTGCAAAATATTTTAGACAATATATTTGTTACCTTACCTCCTGTTTAGTATTAAGTGTATACCTCATAAAACCTTTAAATAACCTCACTGTATTATTTTAAGTTATGCCAGAAACGTTTTTCATATTAGTGGCCTTAATAAATGTACTTACTCCGTAACAATTAATAAACCCCTCTACTGTATAATATTCTTATGTATATTTTTAATAAAATTATTATCATTATTAATATTAATATTATTATTATTATTATTATTATTATTATTATTATTATTATTATTATTATTATTACACAAAGTAATCACACTAACGTGACGTGTCAGTGAGAAAATCCGTAGGAGCCGTGATGAGCTGTGATTCCGACCTATTCGGTGGGAGTTCTCGCATACGCACACACCAAAGTCAACTAGTGTGAAAATCCTGGCCCAGCTTCAGTGAAAGCCTCAGGAAACCCTTATGAGCTCAGTAGAACTCCAGGTTGCAATCCTTTTACCATGTTGTGGCCTAGTTGACTAGGCATGTGCATGGGAACACCCACCGCATAATTCCCCCACCGCATTCGAATCCTCATCACGGCTCCTATGGATTTTCATTATTACACAATCATCATGTAGCAAATTTTAAACACACAATGTTCTTTTTCATCACTACATGTAATCATTTATGCATAAATCTAAACACATCTACAGCTGTCCCGCATTTCAACTCATCGCTGATTTACCAGATACTTCCATCATTATCTCGCACTCTAAATACCAGATGATAAATGACGAAGCTGTCTTTGTAGGCAATGTACAACATAAACATTTGGGGAAATATGAACAAGGGCAACAAGGAAAGATGAGAGATGAATATGGCAAAAAAATAAGGCTAAGAATGAAATGGGCATAAAACTTCCTTCTGAGAAGTAGATATATAAAAAACTTCAAGCAATGACCAGAAACCTGTATGTGCTCTCCTTATCCTACTTTCTTTGTACTGTACTGCACAAAGGTAACTATCAAAGAAGTTGGTTATTTGTATACTGTTGAGCTAAAAATATTGTATCTTTCAATTTCCTAAATAATAACTAACTACACAAGAGAATGAACAATGAAGAAGCCTTTTCTTACAAAATCAGTCAGTGATATGACCTTTTACACGGCTTAAGAGACAAAAACAAAATAGATAAGCCAGCAAAACATTTATCATTAAGCTACCATCACAACTGTTCAAGAAATAAGATTTAACTAGTAAATACCGCTTCCTTACCTGAGAATAGGATGCCTTTTGGAATGGGATGTTAATTGTTTTAACGATCCAGTTAAATATGATGAATGAGGACAGACCTCAAAGTGAATTTTTTCCTTCAAGCACATTTGGTATATATTCTCATCTTCTATTACACGATAACCATGACCTATTCTCTCTGCTCCAAACGCTTCAACTGCCTGATAAAAAAAGAGGATGATTATCTTAGTTCAGGGACATCTCGCTTGAAGTACCTTTTTAAACATCAAACATTGGCAGATAACGAAGACACCCATTATCAACACCTTTTTACCACTAGCCTACTACTATTGGCCTATGTTTGCATTATAAAATGTTAACTATAATATATCCACTAGTTTTGAGTACTTTATAATTGACTGTACTATTGCTCATTTTTAAATGAATACAAATTCTCAATACAATACTTGAATCACTATTATCTTTAAGATGTACTTAAAATGCAATGTATTCATTTGGTTTTGTGAGAATGTACTTACTATCAGTTTACCCATATTAACTAAATTATAGCTATTCACTGTTCTAATGTAATATAAATGTATTGTATTTAAATGTATTGTATATATTGCATACTTACAAGTATTTCAAAATCCCAATGAATCCTCTTTGTAAATATATACAGAATGTATTACAAAATGCCATCTGAGCAGTCTTTCAGTCCTTACTGAAGAAATCGGTCCACAAAGCATGATCAAACATCTATATTAAAAAAAATAACAATATGGCAAACAACTGCCAGAGGCCAACCTCTCATGGTGTTGAAAAACTTGATACTTGATGAACTAGGCTGTGATTTATACATGAGACTGCGAGCAGCAGTATCTAAGCTCTTAAGCCTTGTTGACCAGTCCACCAACCAGAAAGCCTGGTCAGAGATAGCCACTGGGACACTGGTTCCTGGAGCCAACAATACATAAACAATATATTTATTGAAAGCATGTCAGCACTGCTGATGGTATTACCAATCTAACACAAGCAGCAGGCCCCGCCTCTCCAGCATGAACTGTACGATGAATCCCTTTCTCTTTGGCTGCTTGAAACACTGCTACATCTACAGGGTTATTCATCGAAGATTCACCTGAAAGTTTTACAAGTATAATATTTCACCCAGATTTATGGTATGTATACAGTATATATCAAAGACATTATTAACAAATGTATCTTTTTTGTACTTATATAACAGTGTATACAACTCGAGATTTAGAGTCTATTCAACAGAAATATTAAATTTGCAATTGCAAAAATTCTGATCTCAATAAAATAAAACGAACGTAACCAAAACAAATTTTCGTTATTACCCTTACTTTCTAGAGATGCACACTCGTCACCAGCAATATCAATACCAACAACGCCTTTGTCTCGGTACTCGTCACACAAACGAAGAACGTCCCAAGCCCATTCTATAAAGAAATACTTCCATTACTCAATTTCTTAATATATCTAATTTACAATGCTTAAAAAAGTACAACAACGGAATAAAAAGCATCATATAATTAGGTATTGAAATAATATTTATTACGAGAAAGAGAATTTAGAACTAAGTGAGGCCAACCTCGAATGCTCTATTCCCAATTTTATGAAGAATCTCTTTACCTATTATAAGCTTGTTTGTCCTCTTACTGAGCAACATTGAGAATAGATATGTGGATAGAACATTTCATTAATTAGATACCGTGACAAGAACGTTTTGTCAATTTCTTGCGAGCCCCGGATGCTCCCTGACACACTCACTCCCCAAGGTCGTCAAGGTGTTCCCACACCTCCCCAAGGTCGTCAAAGTGGCCCCACACCTGCCAGTTCTAGAACTGGCAGGTGTGGGGCCTAGCTGACCTGGGCCTGCTCTCTCCTCCCTACAACAAAGGGAAGGTGGAGCAAACTAGCATGTGGGGGCTAGATGCTAAAAATTTTGGTTGTTTTTAATGTTAGGGAGTTCTTTTGGCAATTTTGGGGCTGCAGTCTTGTTTTTAACCATGTAGTGTCTATTTTGATTTGCATATCTTTCTGGGTGCCTTCCCAAGTTGGTAGCAAAGATGATAACCTCTAAATAAAAAGTGATCATAGGCCATTGCTCCCTGTGCCTCTTTGAGGGGACCAGGTTCTGGCTTGTGGTTCCCCCCTGTAGGCAAATAGAACTCCGGGACTGATGGCACCAAGTACTACGGCACTGATTAGAGTATGATAGCTTCAGGTTCAGGAAGCCAATGGGGCTCCCCACAGAAAAGACACATGAGCAAGTACCCAATTGTGGGACACTATCCCAAATGCAATTTAATGTACTACCATATTTACTGGCAGATAGGACACATGGTTTTGTTCCACTACCAAGTACATACTGTATATTATATATATACAGTATATATCATTTGATTTATATATATATATATATATATATATATATATATATATATATATATATATATATAAATATATATAATACAATATTATATCATTGGGTTGTGAGAGTACACTATCTTTTGGTGTAGGATAGGATATGTCCTAGTTTTGATCCACTACCAAGTACAGTACATGCTGTATATTATATATACACTATATATCATTTGATATACAATAAGATATTATATCTTATTATATATATTAATGATATATCTTAATATATCAATGATATAATAAAATATTATATCATTGGGGTGTGAGAGTACATAACATTTGTGTTTGAGCATTACAGACTTGCAAAGCCACTAACTTGCATGGCATTTTGGGCAGGTCCTTAATTAATACCCATAGACAATATATTTATTACATTTATTTATATTTATTTGGTGCGGGAAGAGAAATAAAGAAGCACCAAATTTATATTTTGTTTTCAACTTACATGTGTCTACCACACTACATAGGAAATTTTATCCTAAATAACCAAATCATGTCTTACTTTATCCAGCCTTATTTTAATTACATTTAAATGAAATATAGTTATAATTCTTTTTAAACTAATGTTCACAACCTCAAAAAAAAAAAACCTAAATAGAGCGCATCCTTTAGTATCAGGTAATAAGTCATTCCAGCGGTATACATTAGTTAAAGGTAACACACCCACTGATATGCATATACTCTGTATAAAAAAGCTCTCATTTGTTTGAAAACGTGCCTGATATGCTGTGCATATTGAAAGATCTTGTAAAAATGAACTCTGCTGTACACTATATACTGTATATGCATTTACTAATGTTTTACAAACATTTTCGTAAATTTGTGCTTATACTGTATTGTATTAGTTGTGTCATCCTGTACTTTTGTAATACTGTACCATCAAAATGACACAAATGTGGTTAACAATAAACTAGCCACTAAGATCCTTTGAATTGATATTGACTGAACAACAAACTTGCCACTTAGTAACAAAATTGGGAGAACAAAGTTAATTAACATTCAAAATATTAAAGTTGAGTAAAAGTAAGTATAAATTTAGTTTAGGCTACCTTTCAGTACTGTATTTCAGAGGATCTACTAGCACAGACTTAATGACAGCAGTACATTTAGTGGTATTTAATGAGGACTTCAACATAGAGGATTGGTCTTTCAACTGACTTCTGCAGTGTCAAGATATTTAATGTCTAAAAATAAGGATTATTAACTATTTTTCATAAATAATAAATATGGAGTGTAGGAACAAGAAAGTTGCAAACATACTTACGTGACATTCCTCGTATACAACAAATGATAACTCGAACTTTGGTACCAAAGTCCTCCTCACCACGTGATAGACCTTTCAGAACAGCAATTAGGATAGAATCCACAGTAACTTCATTATTGATGGAATCTGAAATATGTGTCATATAGATTTTGTGTCAATTTATTTATTTTTAACAATATAATCTAGACCTTAATTTATTTAACTGCAGTATCTATCTACTGTATATCTAGTACACCAAAATGAAAAAAGAGTATTATACAACATTAAGTCGATAGAATAATTATTCCTCCAAAACTATCACACAAAAAACTTGCCTCCTATACTCCCAACCACTGTGCCATTTAGTTGTACTTCTGCCTCATTGTGTAAGTTGGGTTGACTTTGCTCACTTGGAAGTAGCAGGTGGGGACTGAATCTGGCTTCACAGTAGGCAACAGAGTCATTGGCTTGGTCTTCCACAAATTCATAAGCTATTCTTTCTATGACAGCAAGGTCTCCTCTGCAAGATGTTATGCATTTTAAATCAAAATCCTGCATCTCAACACAATGTGCCATAACCAATGTTGAGTAAAAAGTTCAATGTTTCAGTTAAATTCCATTACTAAGCTTATGCATTTTACTTTATGTCATCAATGGCAACTTCAGGAAGTAAGAGCTTCCTTCAGGGCAGATAATTATACAGTACAGTACTGTCAAAATACATAAAACTTAACATTTTCACTCTAGACCTAGATAATGAATTTACAAACATTGATTTTAATCTAACAAGCCTAAGTAGCAAACACACACATTACAGTTTTAGTAAAATTAAATAAAAACTTGTTCAACTTACACAATGGCAGGCAAAAAGATTTGAAAACCTCTGAGAAAGAGTCCAAGATCTTTGGGTTCCTGCACCTGAACAGCGGTCTTAAGGTCTGCAAGCGAGCCTCTGCCTGGCAGCTTCATTCCTTTATGTCTGAGAGAGAAGAATGAGACTGATATAAAGATTTACAGAGTACAAATCAGGATTTACTATTAAACAAATACAGTAAGTAAAATAGATTGACATTATAATAAAGTACAAAAATATCCAAAAACTGTTTTTGTAAATCTTGCACTAATATGCAAACAAGCAAATTTTGTACTTCAAATTGGGCATGATCAATAGTTTCACCTCTCACTATCTCCAGATTTCAACAAAACATGTAATGCCAACAAGTCACATGCCTGTATGCCTTAGGTATCACTAACAAAGCTAGGTACAGTATGTTCATCATGCCAGGGAAGTAGAGAAAGTTATCTCTAAGGCAGCATATCACAGAATAAGAACAGGGTGCTGTAATAAGTACTGTACTTGTAGTGCAGTGATTACAGGAAACTGTAATGAACAGGTTGGTGTACAGTTGTTTGAATGTAATGAAGGTTCCAATGGTGGTGGTTCCATTGAGGAGTAGTAGTTCCAATGGGGAGGGTTCCAGAGGGGATGAATGGTTCCAGTGGGAAGGAGTGGTTCCAGTGAGAGGGGAGTGGTAGGGGGGAGGGGGTGGTAGTTCTTATGTGGGAGGTAATTCCAGAGGAAGGGGTTGGTTGTTCCAGTGGAGAGGGGGCAATGATTCCAGTGGGAGTGAGTGATTCCAGTGGGTGGCAGTGATTTCAGTGGGAAGGCAGTTATTCCAGTGAGGGCAATGATTCCAGTGGGGGGCAGTGATTCCAGTAGGAGGGAGCAGTGCTTCCAGTGGGGGCAGTGCTTCCAGTGGGGGCAGTGATTCCAGTGGAAACACAGTGATTCCAGTGGGGGAGGAAGTGATTCCAGTAGGGGAAGCAGTGATTCCAGTGGAGGACAGTGATTCCAGAGGGGGGCAATGATTCCATT